>JAAAKQ030107636.1:16205-44101 GCA_010016005.3 Zanna intricata
GTGTGTGTGTGTGTGTGTGTGTGTGTGTGTTGTGTGTGCGCGCGCGCGCGTATGTATGTGTATGGATATTTAGATAAGAGAATCACGATTAGTTAACAATGGGTCAGTTGGAGCCCCGAGGCTCATAAGTGTGGGAAACACTCTTCGTTCTTAAAATCTGTTCCAATAATGTTATCACATATTACGTAGCAAACAGCAAACTAGCAGTAGCAGATTTACAACTAAAATAAGCATCAAAGTAAATAATCGTAATTATTATAACAATTTTTCGTAATTTTTTATATTCGTTCCGAATATAATCGGATGATAAAACAGTTACTGTTTTTTTTTTCATTAGATCAAATTAAATGTAGAAATTAAGCATTGTTCGTATTTTTTTCTGTATTTAATTTTAAAATTTACTATATTTTTTTAAAATTTATTCTACGGTTTATTTTTTATTGTAAAATAATTTTTACTAATAATTTACACTACAAATATATATTAAGTAAATAGAAAGCATACCAGCAGATACATCATATATCAGTATCATGTATCTTCTAACATTTTGCCAAATTGCTTATCTCCTACATCTATAAGTTTTATGACAAATAAGAGAAAGCCTTCTACTTAGAGAAATTTTAGATTACTAGAAATAAAAGTGATTGGTAGATCAAAGCCATGATTTGGGCGTGAGTGGATTTTTTTTCCTTTAGTGGCTGACGTTTTCAGTTCAAACTTACCGATAATGTCTGAATAGGAAAATATTTTTCAGTCTATCTCAAAATTTAACAAATATTAAATAACATTACGAATAATCACAATTTTACTTATTATTTTTGGAAGTGTAATATAAGTTCATTTTAACTCGATTTAATCTATTATGAAAAATCCATTATACAATTATAATCTATTGAATAATTACAATCGACTTACTCGGTAATTTAGTTTAGTCTAAGAAAGATATTAAACGTACATATCGCTAAACCTTTGAATGGTTTATGGAAAATTCTAAACCAGCTGTAAAAAATGAAATCGATATGAATTGTAAACTCGACAAGCATCTCAAGACCATACCAAGTAGGAATTATTTATAAAAAGCTCTCGTACTTTTATAAACATGCACAAAACTACTAAAGGCGTTCCTTACGAGTGAGTTTGACGAACATGCAGTCCTTACTGGTGCTCTTTTAGAGTTTGGACGCGAGTAGTTGGTAAATTGATTTTTCCAGATGAAAAACCCATAAACCAATTAATAGATTTAAAAAAATTATTTCAAGTTTGTTAAATGGTCAGAATAAGCAGCTATAAATTTTAACTAAATATTTAATTAATTTGAATAATAAAAAACTGTATTTTTATTGCTGTGATATGAAGGACGTGGTTTTATTTGAATATAACTCGCGAAATGTATGGTGAACGCAATTAAAATTTGTTTAAGAGTTATACTCTGAATAACTAATAACTTTCTGGTAATGCACTAAATCCGTGTACAATTAAGTAGATTTCATACCTATTGTAATGTGTACCGTGATTCGACTTACGGAACATTTCGACATATCTTTGCGTTTCACATTCTCCAGACCCCAAAACCACTGTCAGTTCAAGTTATACAATTTATTTAAATTTACATTTTTGTATACATACATTCATATATATATATATATATATATATATACTTCATTTTCTTGTGGATACAACCTAAAATCTCGGTCGAGTTCGTTAATGGGCAAAACCGGACCATGGGGGTGGAAGTGGGAGGGCTTTTTCGAAAAAAAAATATCGTTTTAACTTTCTTATTAAGTAAAATATCGAATTCGTTTAAAGTTCCTATTATTCTTTGGATAAGGGCCTAAAAAAAAAATATCTAAGTAAAGTTTTTTGATATTACCAATCATTGACCCAGGGAGTGGAAAATATGGTATTTCGAAGATAAACAAAATTATATCTCCCTGAATAGGCACAGTATCGAATGTTTTAAAGTTAGTCGTCGTTAGTCCTCCAACCATTACCTAAAACTTTTGTCTGAAACAATTTTTGATATGACTAACCTTACGCCAAGGGATGATCAAAATTTTTCTGGAATTGTAAGAAGGTGGGGCTTGTCGTATGCTAAACATATGAAATTTTTTCACATGCAGCCAATGTCGTATTGAGTAAATTTGAAGTTTTTCTTAACTTTAAGGTGGAAATCTTTTTTATCCTCTACTTAGCACCGGTGAAATGTATCTCCCCCTTCCGGCGTTCCAAAAGGGATTTATATGTTTTCTTTTATCTTCTTTTTAGTTAATTATATTGTTTGCGTATGTCGATTGCTTAGCTTCGACAGATGATCGCGTTGAATCTATTACCAGGAAAACAACTTCGGTAAAAACGTTTCCTCTTGAAGTTTTATATAATTATTTGTAGGTTAATTTTCTATGCATTGATCTAAATACGTCCTCTATGTTTAAATAAAACCAGAACAATCTCGTCAACACAGGTTGATAAGCCCTATTTATTGTTTTGCGTAGGAGGAGGAAAAAGCTCTACCAGCCGTAGTGTGGGGCTCTCACCCACTAAAATACCTCCCCCTTCCCCTCCCAGAAGCAGCCGGAATCGCCTCTCGGCATAACATCGGCCAGCCCTGGGTGTCGTGACAGCAGATTACCCCTGCCTGCTACCCTTCTCGTTTAGGCTCCTACAGCGGAGCTCTCCTTTCGGGTCCTCTTGGCATCCTTAGAGCGCGGTGACTCCCCGCTTGTGGGAAGCCGAGACGTTCCTCCTCCAAGAGACTGCCCTTCCCGCCCTACACTTGACCTAAAGGGGCGGCATGCGCATTCAAAAAGGCGCGAGTGCTCCTCCCCCACCCGCACCCGACGATATGGCCTATTTGAGAATTTAAAACTGTTTGAAATTGTTTCAAGTTTAATTTTCCTTAATTTTGTTTCATGTCACGTTTTGGTTATATGCAGTCTCAATAAATAAACCAAAATAAAATATTTTATTTATTTTCCAATAAAAAGCAACATTAATAATAAATTTTAATAAAGTTTCGACAACTTTAAGACTTTGAAATTTAATGGAGGTTTGATTATTAATACTTGTTTTTATGAATTTTCTCATATATCAATTTTATAGTTTTTAAGTGTAAAAAGTATATTTTATATTTTTTTATTTTTCTTTTCTTTAAAATAAGAGAATAAAGTTTTTTCTATAAAACACTTTCTTCGAACAACTTGAACTATTCCACTTATAATATAGAACCCCAAATAGTTATTAAAAAAAAATTCTAAGTTATATATTTTTCCTATTATAGTAATAAGGCGCCTTAAAAAATGCAGGGCTATTTCATGAGGGCAAAAAAATAAAATAGAGATGATATCTGAAAACTCTGTAAATTAGAGATCAATATATTGAATATGTATTTCATTAATTTTTCAACTTTTAAAACTTTATTTCAATTTAAATTTAAGACGAGTTTAACAGTACAATAAAAATGTTACAAAAAGGATTTTATTTCTTTAAAAAAAAAAAAAAAAAATGGAACAGAATATTTTATCTGATGTTTTTAAGTTAAGTGAACTGTAGGAAATTTATTTCGCGGTCAATTCTTCTGTTCCAAATAACTTCAGTAGCTGCGAGTAGAATAACCATGGTTGTTATAATAATAGTAGAGATTTGTGTGGTCATCGTTGTGGAAATATTGTAGTAGCTACAGTTACCGGTAATGCATAACTTGTCGTGATTGTTCATGCATTATATTTTCCCCAGTTTTATCAGGTAAAATTCCTCTTCACCTTACTGTTTACTCCTACTGCAACCGTCAAACAACCGCCCACCCATCGTACCGACTCAAATCTCTTCAACTAAACTTCACATCATAGTTAACCAATAGAACAGCATAACTTCCGCTACAAGATATAAGTAAAATGTCAGTTTAACACTTCTTTTCAGTTTATGTAGAATTTTACACATAAATTGTATTATAACATCCGTTTTGAATAAATAAATTTTAAAAAAATAAATCGTATATGCTGGAAGTGTATGCACACTTAACAGATTGTCATAGTTTATTTTTGTCACATTCTTATTTGTCATTTTTTTTTTTTGCGTGGGAGGAGGAAAAAGCTCTACCAGCCGACATCTGCCCGCACAGAACAGTGAGGGACTTTCACCCACTAAAATACCTCCCCCCCTTACCATCCCAGGGGCGGCCGGAATCGCCTCTCGGCATAACATTAACTAGCCCTGGGTGTCATGGCAGCAGATTATCCCTGCGTGCTACCCTTCCCGTTTGGGATCCTGCAGTGGAGCCCCCCTTTGAGGTCCTCTTGGCGACCTAAAGGGGCGGCATGCGCTTCAAAAAATGCGCGAGTGCCCCTCCCCCACCCGCTCACGACCTCTCAAACCTAAGAAAGGCCCGAATGCTTCATCAGAAGTACCCCGATCCAGTACAGGCTTGCTTGTGTCCTGGACCAAAGCATCCTCTGCAAACAGGCTGCCTCCCATGCCCTATTCGTCGCCACGTTTCGTTAATTTATTTTTATTTTTTATTATTTTATTTTTTTTTATCCCACCGTAACGCGCCGTTACATCCTCTAATTACCCTAGAACTTAAACTAACTTCCTTCTGTTACCCCTCTTCCTAACAACTAACTTAAACCTTACGCCTGAAACCCTCAATGTTTTTTTTTTCCTTATTGGTCATTAGGAACATTTAATGGGCCACATGTATATAATATTAAATTACAGAAAGCTGCATGTAACAGTAAGTACAGCTCAGGGGTTTAACGATGATTTAAAAGTCATATGTCTAACTAAAAGTTGTTACTGCATATAATGCTGAAAATTCAAGTCTTTCAGATAATTAAAAATTGTCTCACAATTTGTTGTATTATTTAAATACTTTTCTTACCACATTATTTTATTATCAAATCAAAAACCATAAGGAAGCATCAAATATATCCCTCGATTTGTACCCCAAGAATTTTACTATGGTTTAATTTCACAGTGGGAGTAGAAAACAGGGCTAACTACTTCGCGAACCGAAACTTGCTAACGAACTGTTTTCTAACCTATGTTTATACGAATCTTTTTCTTATTTCGGAATAAAATCATTTGGCTAAAAATTCATCTGCTGAGAGATTGCCGTCAAATTTGGAATATATACAGTAAAAAATATATATACAGTATACTGTACCATGACTGAAATGAATATTTGTATGATCATGATCATGATCATAAAGTGATCAGTACAATAATTAGTATGAAGTGATATCAATAATAAACAATAAAAATTTACCCCCTTAATCGAAATTTAAGATAATTTAAAGTGTCGTTGAAATCGCACATAATCTATGATAATCATCTACTAATAATTTATATTATTTCCATAGAATCCGTAAACCTCGACCCTTCCAGATTCGATTTTTCGTAAAAAAAATAAAATAAATTAAAAAAGTCAACATTTAATAACTAAGGTGAAGTTAGTGATTGAAAACCGGTTTTCCCGCCGATACCATGCCCTGACACTCTGATGTAATGGTATTACTCGGAACATGCTTTGTTTCCTCGGATTACACAGGCCGGTTTAAGGAGTCCCACACACATCACCAATAGAAGTTTGAGACCCGAGGACCCTCCAAGTGCAGGTTTGCCCTATCCCTCGTTGCCGCCCAAAGATGATCGTGCAAGGGTCTACTCCTGTTGACATTGACTGGAGAAGCCTCATACTTTATCACGAAGCTAGATTCCTTCCGTGTGGCCCAATATTTGTTTCCCGGGCAATTCGCCTTAAAATTATCTTTACCGCAGCTGAAACACAACCTACTTCGGTCCGGCCTGTTACATTTGGCGGCTTTCTGCCCTGTCACTACCCAACATTTGTATTAGCGATCGACCTCCTTGCCAGGCACCATTCAACAAGACACCCAACCAATTCTCATCCTGCCTTTCCGGGAAACTGTCTCCCCAACTACAGCCGGAATAACCATCGTGGCATTTTTAGTGTTACCGTACGCCGGTCGCAGGGTCAAATGTAGGCTCACCGCCATCTGCTCCGAGAGCTATCTTATCTCCTCTTCAGTAGTAAGCTCGCACGAGTGGTAGCGTCTCTGCCTTTGATCCGGAGGTCCCAGGTTTGAATCCCGTTCATGGCATTTCATATACGCTACAATTCATTCATCTCATCCTCTGAAGATATATCTTAACGGTGGTTCCGGAGGTTAAACAAAAAAAGTAGTAAGCTCATCGATAACCATGATGCACACCCTCTTTGATGTTTCATTACCTCGAGAGGTGACCTTAACATCTTCCCCTGGAAGATCCCCTTAAATCCCGTGGAAGATTCCTCTGTCGCCGCAATCGTTCCTCTGTAAATTTTCTTTTTTGACGTAAGGCATTAAGCCTAAACTTCTGTAATACTTTATTACTCTTAACGTCCAGCCCATTCATCCCCTCGCGAATTCCTTCATGGAGTGGCGTTCATGTATCGCTTCAGCATCAGACATATCTTCCATAAAAACGTTTAAATCCAACGTAAACAAAACACAGCTGTTTAAAAGTAAACAAACCTGTTAGTTACCAGTGTAATAATCCGTAAATAAGCGAAATCTAAACCCAAACGATGAACACAATAACAAAATGAAATATTGATCAATAAAAATAATATAAAAGATCACGTTACCGGAAGAAAAAAGTAGGGCGTAGCCGAGACACATTTGTATCTACAAGAACTTCAACCAAATTCTAAACTCCAAAATTAAAATCTACTCAATGAAAAATAGGTTTAAGTTACATTATTTTTATTCATTAAAGATTTTGCTTTTAATTATGAATAGGTTATTCCTTGATTTTTATTAGTATTATGTTAATTTCTATAAAGTATTTATTTATGTGTATATATATATATATATATATATATATATTCCTATACCTTATTTACTCGCTCAATTCACGCACTTATTTGACGAACATCTAGACGTAGGTGCGTGACTTATGCGAGGAAACGATTTAACATAGATTTATAATGAAACTAGAATGTGATAGTCACAGAGAAAATTATATTTATTTGACTGAATATTTTATTTTGGAATATCTTTAGAAAAAACGGTTTTAATATTCAGGTGCGTGAATTATACGAGTATATTTAACTCGGTATTAAATTTATATATCTATATATATGTATATATATATATATATATATATATATATATATATATTTACTCATTAATCAAATAATATTACTTAAAAGTGGTATAGCTTTAGAAAGTAAAGTATTGTAATCGGTTCAATTTGGGCATATACGGTTTTCTACCGATCTTGACGGTTTGACATCTAAGGAACCCAAAAACCGGAAAACTGGATGAACATCTTCTGAATGTTAATGTTCATATGTATGTGTGTATGTTGGATTTGACCTCTATATCATCTTATATCTTCAGAACTACTGGGCCAATTTTAACGAAACTTTGTCAAATTATTTCAATATATGGGTCTATGATATCATTCAACTTAAAAGGTCAAAGGGATGTGGCTGTAGAACAAGATAACCTTCAGTATCCCGAGATTCGCCTAATTAAGGATATAATTATTTTTCTTAGCCACATTTTTTAATTAAAAAAATAGCAATATTAGAAAAAACGGTATTTTTGTAAAATCGCAACCCCACCCCAAAAAAAATGCTCTAAACTAGTGGCTAAGTGGGCGTACTGCGACCAATAGTGTCCCCTCTCACCACAAGGAGCGCTATTGTCATAGTTCGCCATCTTGGAATTTTCCTTTTTTCCCCGTTGGAAGTTCTCTTTTTCCTCATCCTCCTGGATCGGGAATTTGAAATCCATAGGGTTGCCAACAAAATTATTTTTTACACTTTAAATATTCATTATTTATTTTATTTAATTTAGTTAATATTTCAAAGATTGCTAGCACTGACTTACAGCTGTTGTAGTTGCCTGCTATGTTGTGACGTCACAGTTGAGCGATAAAACTGAATAAATGCATAATTTTTAAAAGGTGAAAGATTTAAAAGGTCGAGCTAGGTCTCAAACTTTATCGCCCTTTTGACTCGGTACCTGGTACGTTAACATCGCGGCTACACTCGTCTGCCGATCGTTAAGCTAAATTTGTTCTACGAGTATGTACAATATTGTTCTTTATGTAGTGAAATTACATTTGTTTCGATAGTGCTGACTATAGTGTGTGACTAGTGTACATGACTATAGTGTGGCGGTAGAAGCGTCGCCGCTTCTACCGCCATATCCGCGCGATTTAAATACTTTATCCTCACGCTTTAGTTAGAATCATAAAATTAAATAAATTTAAAAATATTACGTATAAAGAAAATGATAAATATTTTTAATTAACTTGCCATGCATCAGAAATAACCCACAATTTTAGGACTTTCCCGGAGTGCAACTTTAGCCACGTGAAAAAACAGTCCTACAGTTGCGTTATCTTTTTTTTTTAATTGTGGTTACTAATTTTATTCTTACTTTATTCTTCTAAAAAGTATCATTCTATGAACTCAACATTCCGGATTGTTTGTTTTCTCTTGCCACATTACAACGCTTTTGTAAGAATTTACTGTAATGTATTTCTACAAAGTACTTTTCATATATATATATATATATATATATATTATATATATAAATTTTGTAAGTTATGTGTGCGGATAGAAAGAGAGGGATTTGAAGAAATAACACCTACAAAACCACGCGCATATGTATTTATAACGTGTCATTTCTCTATGCATATTACTTTTACAAATATATTTATGAGCCTAATCGTACTGTAATCATACCATACTAATATGATATGGAAACAAGATAAATGATTGATTCACATTCAATGCTAGAGTAGGAAGATTATTACTTATGAGTTAACATTGTCTATTTTAGTTTATAATTAACATTTGCAATAAACATTTATCATTATAACCACATTATACATACAAGCACTTGAAGGTATATTAATAACGAATTTGTGTACATAATCTTTTAGCGGAACTTTGTTATAGTAACTGATATTTTTTTAAACTTTTAAACATTTTTTAAAACATTAATTAACTTTTTTTTTATTTTTAATTAATTACAAAAAATATTTTTAATAATATTTTTTAAATATGAAAATATTTTTATAATATTTGTTTTAAACTTATTATTATAGGGTTAAAATTGGGCCTGGATTGGATCAGTCTGACTGGAACTTCGAGGCACTAGTTTAGTTGAGGTTGATCGCTTCGTTTTGCATTCTTTCATGAATCGATCTTTCCTTTTTATCATTTATTGATCCTTTGTTTCGTAGTGATTTTCTACTATTATTTCTTGACACTTATTCTTTTTAGCTCGCTCCCACTACCCCATTTTTTTTAGTAGCTGCACAAAATTTCCAACCTAGGATTGAAGTGCTTATTGGATAAATCACGCCTTATTCAACCTTCATGATGGAAACAGATCGTTTTCATCTACTAAATAGTGAAACTTCGCACTAACAATCACAGAAATATATTTCCTGTACGACTTTTTTTTAAATTTTATTACCTTAAAAGTTTTTGGAAATGAATTCTTACAGATTAAGTTTTTTTGTCAACAAAAGTACTAAGAAGTTTTTTTTTAGGCTGAGAAAGAGATAATCCTGGATGAATGACTGAAATCAAACGTAATCTAAATTTTATTTACATTTAAGATTTATCCTTAAATCAGATCCGAAAGTTTTAGTTATCAAGCTCTTATCACTAATTACTGCAAATTACCTTGTATTTTTAATCCATATCCTTACAGAACAGAAAAAAAATAGCTAATAATGGTAACCTAGACACAAAACCATCTTATCTCACAAACCTTCGACTAAAAAAGAAAAAACCATTTATCCAGGGAGTCCCTTTCCTTAATTAAAATGTCTATGTATTACGCTACAAAACATTCACCTGCGGTCCTTCTTTTTCTTAGGAAAAATTATTTATGGTTTTGACATCTAAAGATTTGTCTGTTTATTTCTAAATATTTATAGCTAACCTACCGGTCTAGGGGTGAACTCGTCATCGCATATTTCGAAGCTTATTTCGAAGTCAAGAGTTCTATGATTCAAATCCTAATAAAGGAAATACTGATTAGAAAATGGATTTTAATACTAGATCGTGGATACTGGTGTTCTTTTGTGGCAGGATTTCAATTAACCACACATTTCAGGAATAATCGACCTCTCTCTTTTGCTTCTGTTTATCATTCTGAATCACTGTAATGATTATTTCAGAGGATGAATGAGGATGATATGTATGAATGCTAATGAAGTGTAGTCTTGTACAGTCTCGGGTCGACCATTCCTGAAATGTGTGGTTAATTGAAACCCAACTACCAAAGAATATCGGTATCCACGATCTAGCATTTAAATTCATATAAAAGTAATTGCCTTTACGAGGATTTAAACTTTAGAACTCTCGACTTCAAAATCATCTGATTTCCGATGACGAGTTGACTACTAGACCAAAAGACTGTGTTAACCACTCGACCTGAGATTATATAAGACTAAATTTCATTTACATTCATACATATCATCATCATTCATCCTTTTAAGGTGGTTCCTAACGGTGGTTCTGGAGGCTAAGCAGAGAAAGAAAAAGGATAGTAAACAGCGACGGTAATGCTTATTTCATCAGCTTTCTAAATTCTTTCTACTTTCAAAATTTTATTGCTTTGATTATTCATTTTATTACATTATACGTTTTATTAAGTTATTAAAAATTTGTTTTCCAGGATTAGTATCAATAATAAAGTCTACGATATGAAGTTCAAATATTAAATTAATACTCATGTTGTTTTAAATGAGGACAGTTTGAACACGATGATGCATCCAAATGTTATGAACAAAATGTGTGAACAAAAGAAGGTTTTGAAAATTTAATATATCCGAAACCCGTCGACATATAATTCAGTTTCAACGAAGCCAAGAAAGGTTGATATTTATTTCACCTTTCATAAAACTATATTGTATAAATTTATAAAATTAAATTTATTCTCTTTTTATAATTAAGGAATTATTCTCAAACAAATAATAAAAGATAATATAAAACCTCAGCATGAAAAGAATATAAAAAGAAGAAGAAATAGTTTAATTCATTTAAAAAAAAAAAAATCATGTTTAGTTTCTAAATTTTTCGTTTGTTTCACTCTTCTTGTATTTTAAAACAAATTACTTTAACTTTGTAAGTAAGTAGCTAAAGTAAGTAAATTGTGCACGAGTAAGTTTCATCAGGGTGCCGACATGTTTATTTTAAACATTTCATTTTTTTTTTTTTAAGTTGATAAACGTATATAATTTTATCCCCCAAGTATTACTTTTTTAGTACCAGGGTAGAAATTACTCGCTTATAATTTGGTAATTAATAATCGGTTTATTTTTACATGAATAAAATAAAAAATTCAATTTGTTTACTTGAAAAAATTTTGAGAAACTTTTTCAGCGAAATGTTTAGAATTTAAAAAAAAGGATATGCAATGTGTCTTACTTTCGAGTTTTTTTAGAGTATGCTAGCGTTCTTATGAAGGAAGTAATACCTAAAGTGTAATACAGCCTCCCGGAGGAAAATGATTGAACTAGAGAATAAATTTATACAAAACAAAATCAGTTCAGAATCTTGAATAATTTTTTTTTTTTTTTCATTTTTACCTTTTGTTCATTTATTTGAGCAAATCTTATAAATATTCTTAACTCATTTTTGAGATACGAAAAAATCTTTGAAATCTCTTCGAACTCAACTAATTTCAATAAATGTTTTACATATGTTCGCATATTATTTTCCGTTAAAAGATAAACTTTAAAGAATTTATTGAAATACTTAAAAATAAGTTATCAACAAATACTTTTACGTTTAAGAGATGATATCTTAAATATTATCTGTAACGACTGAAAAACCACAGCATCACCACGTTCTGGAACGATTGAAGATAAATGCGAATTGAGGTAAAATCCCCGCTATGAGGGCTGCATTACGTTTCCAAGCTGTTGGTGGAGAGTGATGGAACGTTATCTACTTGATGCTTGCCAATACAGTTTCTCAGATTATTCGAAAGAGATATGATCAAATATGTTAAACCATATTAGATCAAGATTACACAATAAGGATTATTTGGACCCAGCTAGAACACAAACGAGCAAAAATCCAGTGCTACCAGACGACATAAAAAGAGGAAGCAATAACGAAATGGAAAACACAAGCACTGACAATATTACAGAAGGACAATGCACTTCCATCATGGAGGTTCATATACAAAACATTAATAACACATGCAATGACGGATAAAGAAAACCCGGCGATACTGCCACATACGTTAACAAAAAGACCACTCAGCGAAAGAGAAAAGGCGATAATATCGAAAAAATAAACATAAACGACCAAGGATGAAGAAGAACAGAAACAGAAAATACAGAGAGAAACTCAGACTATGACAGACAATATAGACCAGTAACTAGTACAGATGATGAAACAGAAATAAGAAGAACTGAACAGAATGATGGAAAATGCGGATACACCTTCATTATCCACCAACAAATTAAAGCCCAAATTGGCGACAGCTTTGCTGGAAACTTTCCAGTCAGTCTGGATTGTGTTAAAATTAAAAATGTGTTAACATTTTTTCCATTGAAATTATGATTCTTGAGCTTTATAGCTTAAAAAAAATACAATACTAACAAAAATTAAATCAAGGAAACGTGTATCTCAATTTCACTGAAAAGTGGGTATTTTTCCATGTCAGAAAGATCAAATCAGGGTAAATTTAAAAAATGAGTGTTGAAATGTGCGTACTTACATGATAACGCAATAGAAATATAATTTAAAAATATCTAAATATAAAATATGTAGAGTGTTTTTTGCGGATCAATCTCTTCCATTTCATCATCATAAGGAGTCCTTCCCGTTGTCAGGTCCCTGACACAACTAACGCCCCAGGCCAGCTCTTTAGTGTCTTTTTAACTTCCTTTTTTGTTATCATCTATCATCTTCAGTCTTCTTCTCCTTTCCCCATTCACAGAACTCTCAATCACGATAATATTTTTTTTTCTTATTCCATTTCCAAGTTATTTTTAATTTTATATTTAAAAACAAAATAAAAATAAATAATAGTTACAAAAAGAATTGTAATTAATTTATAATTTCATAATCAATAAAACTTATTAAAAAGTTTGTAGAGCATTAAAAATATGAGTTTTGAGTTATAAAATAAAACAAAAAATAATTTAGCTATTAATACAGTTCATTCAGATTATTAGGGATAATTTAAAAATTAATTAACTGATTAATTAGTAGATTCAATAAAGCAAGTACACTTACAAAAAGTTAATAATATTATAAATATTTTCATAATTTAAATATTTTTATTAAAATAAAATCCAAATTTCAAACCTTAAAATGTAATAGTAATATGTTATTTACACATTACTTATCATAATCCTTACTTATTTATTTCATCTATTTAATTAATTTTTACTTCCTTGTACGAAGTATTGTAATTGCGAAAAATTTCGGTTTTCAGATTTCAATGGAAATATCCATTGCGACCCGAATCCATTTTGATTAGTTTCAGCGTGACGTCTGAAAGAACGTATGTTTCTCGCATAACTCAAAAACGATTAGCCGTAGAATGTTGAAATTCTGGATTTAGGACTGTTGTAACATCTAATTGTGCACCTCCCCTTTCATTGCAATTGATAGAACCAAAAGTGTCCAAAAAAAAGCCTAAAATCTAAAAGAAAAATTTGAATTTTGGACTTTTTCTTAACTGCAATAATAAGGCCTCATTGAGAACTTTTTAACGATTTATCATAAGTGGTACTTATTTTCATTGGTTCCACAGTTTTAACCAAATAAAATTTTAATTAATGAAATATTTGGATCTTACAAGGGTACACATCGGTTCGAATCAGACTTCATCACCTTTTTTTTAATTTTTTTTTTCTTTTTATTTATTGATTTATTAAAAGCTCTGATTCTAAAAAAACTTTTACGGTAAATAATAACTCAATAAAACAATAAAAAATATATGAAAAATGTTATAAGTTATTAATGAGATAAAATTCTATGTACTTTTAAAAATGTGTATATGTAATTTAAGAGGCATACAAGGAACTCATGTTGTGGTGTATTATATGTATTACTAATATACTTTTTCTATCATTATTTTTGTTTTTAACATTCTTAAATATTAATAATAATAATAATACAAGTTTATCAGTAGGGATATAGTAGAAATATTAATATTATGAACTCAGGTATAGTTTTATTTGAAATATTAATATATATTTACAGGATTTTTTCTAAATATTTAAACGTATTATATATATATATATATATATATATATATATTCGTATATTATACATAATATATTCTATAATATATATATATATATATATATTATTTACATATATATATATATATTTTAATAAATTTACTTCAGTTCTCATTTGAAAACTAATATTTAAAATTAAAATAAATTTTTGATTTATTTTGTTTATTAAGTATTTGCTATTAGAAAATTTTAGTTAAATTTAAAAACGCAATTAATTCAAGAAATATTATTAAAATAGAATCAACTATATCCATGATTCATGACACATCTCATCTCAGAATAAAATTAATAATTCATTGCATCACACTAGTTCCACCTCCCTCGAAACATACTATTATAAATGTGATGTATTAGAACGAATCACGATCGATTTTTGCTATTTCGATAATGCAAAAATATTAAACATTCTGAATACCACCTTCCTTATGATTAACCTTGTATTTTGTGCACCTTACATAATAACCATCATTTTTGTGACACTACAACTTTTTATTAACGTGGAAGCATACAAGTAACCTATTTTTGTTTTCTTTTTCACTCTTTTTAAAATCTTAAAAAACAAAATTGGTTTCATTTTCATATGAAGAGATGCTGTCAGAATAAGCAAAAATCTTATTATATTCATCATTTACAATAGGTATTTCCCATAGTTGTAATCGTTATAAAGATTTAAATTTTACTTTATCCAGTTAAAAATAGGTCTGGTTTCCTGGAAAAAATGTTTAATCGTATGATACAATTATAATTTTGTTTTTAAAATAATTCAGTATTGATTATTATTTGTTTATCTGGAAAAACAGATATCATCAGGGATTTTCATTGCTATTATTTTATTAGATTTTCTTTTTTAAATAATAAAATTCAACTATCGCACGAAATATCTTGTTTTGTGTCCTTCTGTTCTTCTCCACCTACCTTCTTCTGAGTCACAGAATTGTGAAGTTTGAGGTACAAAATTTCCCAAAGGGGTCCTTGGTTTATCTTCACTTCGGGCTAGTAGCATTTTTATTGCCTTTTTCTACTACCACCAGCGCCCAGCTTCGCTTTGACTCTGTCAACCTCGTTTCTTTACCAGTACAAAAAGAAAATAAATAAAAAAAAAGACAACATCGTTACGCTTAGTAAAATGAAAAAAAAAAACGTTATGGAAATGGATTATGTTATCTGGGTTTTAATTTCTTTTTTTATTACTTCATTAACTGATATTTTCATTGGCAATATAGTAATAAATGATTTATATGTATGGACCTTTTTTATTCATCCTAAATAAAAAATTTAACCAGTCTTTTCTCTATCTCAAATCCGCATAAATATTATAAGCGGTCGGGTCGAAAATGGACTGTCAAGTTTCAATAAATTATGTATAGTCTAAGCCAACATGAATTTTAAAGTAATGTATATGCATTAGAACTAGCGAAATTCAGTACAAATAAATTAATAATAAAAAAAAAAAAACAAGTTTTATTGATCCTCTGTTAAATATACGTTGAGAAACTTTAATTTAAATTGTTTTTTTGGATTAAAAAATTTCACAAATAAAACGTTAAAATTTTTGTAAAGGCAAACAATAAACGCAAAACATAACTCGCGAAATTTTTATTTATTCTTTATAGAAATTGTTAGCATTATGGTTAGAATCTGCCTTCTAGATTAGATGATTTCGGATTCGATCGCTGCCAAGGTTCTGAATTTTTTACTTATCACATCCAATTCTTCTTCCTCGTTAAAGTACGAGTACATGTAAAACATTTCAAGGTAAGTTAGAAATAAAAGTAATCTGCATATCCACTTCTTAGATATTTATGCCTACCTCAAATTTAACTTTATAATATTGAACCGTTATGTTTTTCATATTATTTGATTCTTATTCTTCTACATAATTCTAGAAGTACATTACACTAGTATCGTGAAAACTTTATGCTATCGTTAGTTGTAGGTGTGATTAAAGAATTTCAGATCATTTGGACTGCTGAACCATACGCGTATTTAAAACTCTTATTAAAAAACATTTTTGACTTTAAACTGTGATTGTTTTAAGAACAATTGCATAGTTAAAGGCTTAATAAAAAAAAATGTATTTA
The DNA here is from genome assembly GCA_010016005.3 of Zanna intricata. Taxonomy (NCBI): domain Eukaryota; kingdom Metazoa; phylum Arthropoda; class Insecta; order Hemiptera; family Fulgoridae; genus Zanna; species Zanna intricata. The sequence continues at coordinate 32,591 of JAAAKQ030107636.1, forward strand.
TTGTTATCTTAACATGTTACCTAACTAAAATGTTGCAAGAAATGATTTTTAGTCATTACCGCTTAGTATATGCGCGCGCGTGTGTGTGTGTGTGTGTGGGGGGGTGTGGGTGTGTGTGTGTTTGTGTGTTTGAAGGGGATTAATTAATCTAACTTTTAATATATTATAATTTCCCTTTTTTCTATTAATTTAACTTTTTTGTCATTGTTATTATAACATTTATCAGAATTTATTGTACTGTTCATTGCTTTCTCCTTTTTTTTTGTTGCTTTGAATTTTTACTCAAAGCACAAAGTAAGCAATGAATATTGATGAAGAATTGAAATAAGTAAATGCTTGTACATTATAAAAAGACATTTTAAAAGAGATATCTGATTGAGATATGGGATTGGTTAACTTTGGATAAATTCAGTTGAGAGAAATCTCTACTGAATGGATAGCGATTATCTCTCGACATGCAATCCAATTTGATCACCCGATCTCACATACATGTGACTTGATTCATATGTCATCACTCGACAGATGAGACTAGGAGTTACCAAAGTAACATAACTGCTAATGGTTTCTTAATAAGTTTAACTTCATCATATTATAGTGTATCTTCGAATAATAAATACACTTCGAAATTTGTTTTTTCTTTATTGTAAATAACTTTTACAATAACATATTTAGGCTGTTTAAAAAAGACCTTTTTTGTTGTTTGGAAGTTTGAATACTCAAAAACAGGCGATTTAACCTGAGATAATAATAAAATTTATTAGGTATGTAGCCGGTGTTTGTCAAAATTAATAAAATTATTCATGAAGTAAGTAATTATTAATTGAACCCTAACGCAGATGTCAAATTTCAACGCTAACTTACGGATTTAACTATAACTAGTTATTTAAAAAGAAAAAAAATAGTTGTTCTTTCACCAGATCTAAATGTACGTTCACAAACGTAAATTTATATAAGTTATGTTAAATACTTGTTATCGTTTAAATTTTTTTTTATTTTTGATTTTTTTTGTATTTTTAATTATATAAAAAATATTTAATTCAACCTGAAGTAATTTTAGGTTTTTGATTTTTTTTTTTTAGAAAGTTTCTTCAATAGTCCTATATCAAAAGTTAAAAAAAGAGAAAAGTTATGAGTCCAAATAGACGAAGGAATGTTTTTATTTGTTTGTAACATCACTGCTTACTAAATCTTGTATCGTAATCTTCTTTTATCGTAATGGAATAAAAACTGTATTTCAGAAATTCAGAGATTGTTTACGCATAATAAAAATATTGTTTGAAAGATCAGCATTAATATAGAAAAAGATTTAAATATGTTTAAAAAATACTCTATAGTGAATTTACATTAATTTGGATGAATTTAAATGTCTTGTGGTAATCTCACGTACCAAAACGCTTTAACTCATGTTCGGTTTTAATCTCCTTATGTTATCTTATTTTTCACTTTTACCTTTCTGTCTATATAACCGTTGTAGCTATATAAAAATCTAAACCGAAAGAAAAATGGCATCGATCAAAATTAAACATATTCGGTTTTCACCGGAACTTGACAAATTGACCTCAAAAAATCGAAAAATGACATCGAAACTTCCGTGATAAAATGTACGTACTTATGTTTGTATTTACGTTGGCATATAGTTCGCTTTATATCTCCAGAACTACTTGACCATTTTTCTCCAAACTTCGTTATAATAATTTTATACTAGAGGCAATTTTGCTATTAAATTTTCAATTCAAAAGGTCCAGGGGATGTGTGATACAAGGGGAAAAACGGAAATGTCTCCAAATTCTGCATAATTAAGGTTACTTTTTTTTTTTTTTATAAGTTTGAGAATATTAATAAAGTAAATAAACTGTGTAAAATAAAAGTTTTTGCTAAATTATTTATATTCCTAAAAATTATTTAATTTAATGGCAATAAAAAATGTATAGATGTTTTTTAATGGTAATATAAGGGGTGAGCTTCGTTGAACTTTAAAAAAAATATTTTTGTGAACAATTATACAAAAAAACATCTTTTGTGTAAAAATATTTTTTTTGTATTGCATTCCCACACCAAAAACAGTAAATATTTTGAAATTTTATAGAAGACAGTACAGTGAGTCTTTTTTGTTGGTATTTTTCTATTAGAATTTCGTTGGGTCCACAAATTTATTCCTTATCAATGTAGAATCTTTACGAAGCTATCTCCCTTACACATCCTACAACACATTCAGCTACCAGACTACTGCTATAGTCTTCGGCTATTTGTGACGTCATTGGTAAGCGGTAGAATTAAATAAATGAATAATATTTAAAGTGTAAAAATGGCTGCTAGAATCGCCAAACCCGCGCGAATGAAATACGATATGCGCGCGCGCTTTAATTAGAATCATTGAATGAAATAAACAAAAATTATTGTATTTAAAGAAAATTATAAATATTTTTTTAAATTAATTTGTGTTTGTAATCGTGCATCAGAAAAAACCCGCGTGATGGAAAAGTCGTACAACTGTGTTGTAGGACTTTTTATCAAGATTCCGATTTCTCATATTTTTTAATTGCTTGCTTTCTTTTTTCATGTATTTAGAATTTAATAGACCAACCACTACTTTAAATAGTAAATAACATCTTCTAATTTCTTAAATATTTTTTTTTTTTTTAATTAAAAAGCCTTTAAAAAAAAAGAACCCACTAACAATAGAATATTTACAAAATCTTTACTTAAATTTCGACTTTTGAAATGAAATTTAAAAAATTCAAAATAACTTATTTGTAAGAATTTTATTATTATTATACTTTACGTTAACATCTGATTTTATAAAAGTTATTTTTTATTAAATTAGTTTTATTTCTTATTATTATCCACTCTATTTTTTTTTTTAACTTGTATTAACTCGTCACCATTCTGACGCTGTGAGGGGAAGACAACCGGCGTGTGACGATCCCGCTCGCCATGGCACCTCCTCCGTTCCTAGCCTTGATGGGCTTTACTGTAGGTCGTCTTTTAGACTCTCTAAACCTAATAACAAATCACAGACATCTGTTTGGTCTCTGTAAGGACAGCATTGATACAAATGCCTCGACAGACGTTTCCATTGCAACCTACTTACAACCTACGTGTGGATTCTTCCAACCATGACCACCGACCTACTATAACTACAGCCTCCAACTGTCAAATTAATCGATTCATTGAAGCGCGACCCCTGCGCCTTCCTCTATCATCGAAGGTTTTACGAAAAAACTCTTCTCTTATCTAACTTGAATTAGATTACGCACTCAAAATATTACTTGATTTAATCATTTAAACGCCAAAAAAACTGTCCTTATATCAAAAAAAAAGTGTTGATTTCCACAATGACAATTTTATCCTACAATTCAGCCACAAGTGAATGCAAAGTCCACTTGTTTTGCTCAAAAATCAAGAAAAAAATTCACAAATTTAATAAGCTTGTAATGAAAAATACTCTATCTGTGAAAATACCCTCTAATGTAAATACCCGATGTGATGAAAACTTACAATCTCTGTACTGGTGCTTTCGAGAGCGAGGTCAACGCCTTCTTCTTCCCACACCAGAACTCCATCACAGAGTTCTCAACACATCCGTTCTCATTCTAGGAGCGAATTCCTTAGCTTACCGAGGCTTGATGCCAAAACGCTTTTTTTGGTGAAGTAAGCACCCGGAAGGGCCCCTAACCAGCCGGGTTGCTATTCTATCTATACATCTATAACAGCATCAGACCCCCTGAGCCATCTTTCTCAGGGCTAATATTCTCAGGAAACCACAGTAATTATGTTCCATTTCCTTTTCCTTTCGGTTTTCCAATTAACCTGCTGATCAGAACCAGGATTGATCCTCGCAAGCTCTTTAAATACTTTGGTATGTTCAGCTTCGTATCTGGGCAGATATATAATACATGGTGCACATCATCATTATATCACGTCTACACTCCAGACATAAGTTTGAATTAATCAAACCAAATCTGGCCAATTTATCTCGAAAAGTTTCATGTCCAGAAAGAAATTGCCAATTGGATAATAATACACCGATAAGATGAAATCCACCTGACCATCTGCATACTTCTGAAATCAAGAAAAATACCATGCATGTAACGGGCATGGTACGATTCAGTCTAAAACGTGTAATAACTGTTCATAATGACCAAGTTTATGTGAATCGCTTTAACTAACATTTTCCCAACCTTAGTTAGAAATTATAATTTATTTATCTCTAGCCAGTCATACTTCTTTATTTTAATTATGATATGTGAAGTATTATTTTTGGTTTACGATATTAAACTTTTTTTAAATCATTTAATTACATATTATTATGCCGTCATTGGAGTAAAAAATAACTATTACTTTTTTAATTAATTTTATAACCCCTTAAGTTTTCTTTCTTTTTTTAGTTCCTTTTATTTGATTGAGTTCAAAAATTTTTTAAAAAATCTTTCTATACACTTAACGTCATTCAAGCTATTAAGACAAATTTTTTGATACATTTTACACGATAATTAGATACAGTAGCTGTTTCATAGTTATAACAGAACAAACGTTCAGTCTTATCCATACACATGCATAAACAAAAGAGTGTTAACACCATATTATTCTTTAACCATTCTGGTAAATGAACTATAGATATAATATTTTCTTTAATGTTAAATTTCAATAAGAAACAGGTGAAAATTTTCTAGGTATATATTATTTTTTTTTTTTTAATGATTAATTCATCACATAAGTTTAAGCTTTTTCATGGGAATAAGATACGAAATATTTTTAGCGTTGAAAATACCAAGCCTGCCGGGATTCAAACCTCAAACTTTCTGAGTGAAAGATTCAGTACCATTTCATCATAGAAATTGGAAGTACCAACACTCTATAATATTTGACCCATATGAGTTTCAAGTGTACTATAATACAATTTATTTATAGCGAGTTCGCCTGTACTACTGCAAACAGTCTACGGAGCTTTCTGTAATATTTATAAAGCGCACTTTCAGTCCTTTATTTCATTTCTTGCTTTGCAAGTAAATAACTTATGTCAATTGTTATTTAAAATAGTTATTACTCGTATTATTTTTATCGTTAATTAATCACTTTAAATTTTAAAATTGTCAACAGTATATATTTTCACATTAAAAAGAAATGTCATAAAATAGTCATTTCCGAAGCATTATAAATAATTCAACTCAAGTAGGAAAAAAAAAAATAAGGTAGTGAATTATACTGTAATATTTTAAGCTAGGAGCTAAGGTTTATTAAAAGTACTATTTTACCTCCCGTGATTTATTTTTATTATCTAACCCAGTTTCGTTCCAAATCTGAGAATTAAAATTCTAGTCATGTGGATTTCAATAAGAATATTTAAAGTCTGATAATTTGATCTAAAAACCCAACTGAGATAAAACAAAGAAGACGAACGGAAATGTAACTCTTGATTTACTATTTGTAACTTAATTCACACATTATTGACGATATCTAATTTTTCTCTTTGGAAATCCAGATATTATATTCTCCCAACGTGTATTTTGGTTCTTGTAATCAAAAATTATACTTAAAATTATACTAAAAATCTGGGGTAAAAAAAAAACAAAAAATTGGGGTTTGAAAAACACACTACTTTAGGTTAAATCTTCTGCCCGCCATTTTGAATGTGTTAAAAAAAATGTATACCTCAACACTGGATTGAGAAATAATTATAATGTTTGGTACAAATAAAACTACATAATCGTTCTCCTATAAATAAATAAAATTAAAAAAAAACGGCGTGATCAAATTTATATATTTCAAAATTGTGGCCATATGAGACGATTTAACTTTTTTATCTCGATAATCGTTAGTTTTATTAAAATATACTTTTAGCTAAAATGTTACGTCTTTTATTGTAGACAAAATGATACCTTATTTTTGAATATCGTCGTACAAATAGAATAATTATTTCAGAACATTGACAGAATTTTCAGGCGGATTTTTTCTCAACCAATAACAAAAAATCTGATGTGGACATCACATGACTTACTTGTCTCTTTGTTTAGCCTCCGGAACTATCGGAAGCTATTACCGGAAGCTACTCCGGGAATACCGTAAGGTATTACTTCGGAGGATGAATGAGGATGATGTCTATGAATGTGAATGAATGTAGTCTTGTACAATCTCAGGTCAACCACTCCTGAGAAGTGTAGTTAATTGAAACCCAACCACCAAAGAACACATGACTTACTTGTAGGACTATTAAATTATATATACACATTTTTTTTTTTTTTTTAAATGAAAAGTACGTAAAATTTATTTCATTAATAATTTGTGATATTTTTTTCTTTTATATTTTATTGAATTATTTATCGTCAACATTTTTTTACAATCAGAGGTGAATAATTATTAATAAACCAGTATATTTAAATTTTAAAAAAATAAAAGAAGATGGCGTCGGATTGGAGCCGATGTGCTTTTCCCATGTAGGACCCAAATATTTCCTTAATTAAAATTTTATTTGCCTATAATTCTAGAATCAATGAACATAAGTACCATGTATTATATATCGTTGAAAATCACTCAATAGGAGCTTACTACTGCAGTTCAAAATCCAAATTGTTTTGGAACTGGGCTTTTTTAGACACTTTTTATTCAGTCGATTGCATTCATAAGGTAAGGTGCAAAATTAGATGATACAACGGTCCTAAATCCAAAATTTCAACATCCTACGGCTAATCGTTTTGTGAGTTTTCCAAAATACGTGTAGAGGTCACGCAGAAACTAGTAAAAATGGATTCAGGGATGGTCAAAATCGATATTTCTATTGTAATCTGAAAACTGAAATGTTTTCAGATTAACAAGTCTGCGAAATACACATTTGGCTCTCAGTAGGGTTAGGATTAGCTCCCTAGAGGAGGGGCATCCTGACACTCCATAAGCGGAAAGTCGGGATGCTTTTATGAGACTGGGAAGACTCCGATGGGAGGTCCAGTCAGTGAACCTAAGCTTGAGGGTTGGTAGCTTAATCTGCTGCCACGACATTGCGCAGCGGCTGATGATATACTTAAAAAGTTGCTGCGAGGGTGTAAAAAAAAATAAAAAAAAGAAATTTAAAAAATAATAAAATAAATTAAATTTGCCTCGCACATTTTCTCTACCTATCTGTAGAATTTCTCCATCAAAAATCAAATGTTATTATTTATATTATTTTTAACAGTAAATATTTTATTTACTGTTAAATAACAGCGGCGTGTATTATGTATAAATATATATTTATACATTATATATATATTTATTTATTTATTTATAAAATAATTATAAAAATAAAAAATTATCTAAAATATTTTTAAAATCTATGACATAACTACATTAACAGTTCTACAAATCTTTAAAAGTTAGATTAATAAAATGAACCAGATAGGTGTGTTTGCGGATAATTTTATTACGTAAAGAAACATTAAGGAAGAACTTCAAAGAAATTTTGTTTTTCTAGAAAATCCTAAATAAAGAGTATTTCTAAAATAATTGATAAGCCTACTTTAAAAATGGCACCCAATGTTCTCATTCAAAGATCAGTCAAAGGTTCAACCAAAGGTCAGTCATAGTTGAGTTTTTGACGTTGGGTTATGGAAAACAATGTGATATGTTGTAATGCAAAAATATTTTATTAAAGTTTAGAGTAGGTTGTTAAGAGGAATGTTTTAAAAATTGAATTTACCGAGAAATAAGTACCTGTAAGAAAAAAGTATCGGTACTAAAAGTGTAGTAATTTGTTGAAACGTTGTTAACTTGAAAAATTAAGGTCTTTGTAAAGTTTTGAGTTGTTTTAAATAATAATACGTATAAATAACGGTTCAATTAACTTATATTGTATTATTGTACCGCAATTTTATCGGTTTTAATAATAAATTAGCTAAATAAATTTTATTATAATAATTGTTATATTATAAATATATGCTGATTACATTAACTAAATTAATAGCTAATTTACTATTAAAAATAATAATTTATGCAGAATAAAGATGAAACAAAATAAGTCGGATCGTATCACGTTTGCGATGAAAAGAGTTGACTATCCCCTAGTCCACGTAGACGGCATTTTCATCCCTCACTTTAACTGCGTATGGTACCTTGTACTTCATCTTGATCGTCGTTTGACGTGGAAGTACCACGTGAAAGAAAAAATAAAACAATTTAGCACCAAGTATATGAAGTTTTATTGGCTGTTAGGAATTCACGCTTGTCGCTGTCCAACTAACTTTTAATATGAAAACCGATTAATATAATATTCTAAAACCGATTTGAATATGGCATAGTGCCATGGAGTACGAAGCGCAAGAGTAACATTGAGATTATAAAAGTTTCCAGAATAAGTTAGCGAGATCAATTACAGAGGCACCGTGATTTGCACGAACGAAGATAATCACAACTACTCAGCTTAAGTTTCCGAAGAAATCAAATTGTTCGGTTCAAATTATAGACAGCGGTAAAATAATCATGTGGACTTTCTAGTGGTTAATTTCCTAGACAACAGTGAGAATGTCCGGCAACTAAAACTCCTACATGTGTTGGGAACATGTCTTAGAGAAATCTGTGTTACTCTTAAGGTGGTTCAATATCACATTTGTAATGAACATCTTTTTATGCCTTGATGAGGAGTCTAGCCTCTTAACATGAGCTTGTTAAGTATCTATTTGTTTGTCTTTGTTGTTTAATGATTTTTTGTTTTTTGTTTTTCATTAGTGAACTCTTGTACCTATGTGATCTTTATTCATTGCGAGTGTGTTTGTATATATGAATTATATACATGTATGTATGTACTTTATGAATATATTCGTTTTGTTGAGGGTGTTTGTTGTGTTCATCATATCCTTTTTGTAATGCAATTTGTTTGCCCCCTCATCGGAATCGACTGTAAATAAAATTTTTTTTTTTTTTTTGCTTAATGTTATTGCCATATAAACTTGAAGCTTTTGCGTGGGATGTGGAAATGGAATTTTTAGCGTATGAAAAATGCTCTGCCTATACGGGATTCGAACTTGGAACTTCCGTATGAAAGACCGGGACGCTACCACTTCGCCATGGAGATCATTGAAAAAAGAAAATTGTAAATAAAATTTAAATTATACTAATGGTTCATTAAGTTTTTTTATTATATTACAAAATTACTTGTATTAGATAATATTAATAAATAATTCCAATACTGCAATGAAAATTTTGACATTTAATCCAACTTCAGTAATAAAGTGGACGTAAGCCTGATTACATTTAAAAAATAATAAAGTTGATATGTACATTATTTTAGTTTTACTAATTGGTTCGTGAACTTTATTTCTTCTAAGATTCCTAAATAAAGCCGGCAAAGGGTCGCCCTTGACAGATTTTTATTGCATTAGACCATCGAGTTTTTAAATAATAATAATTATTATTTTTACTTAAAATCAAATAAATTAAGAAATACAATTAGGAAACAATTTTGAAATCGATTATAGATAATGAATTTAATTTTTTTTTTTTTTTTTTTAATTTTTAAATTCATTTCTATAGAATGTTGTTAAAGGTTCTGGTAATATTTCAGTAGCTGGTACCGAATGTAGGAACTACCTCCTATAAAAAATTAATAATATGTTGTATATTTTCTTTTTAAGGAAACACTTCAATTAAATCTCACGCGTTAATATAAAACATATTTAATAACATTAAGAAGGAAATTAATGAATTTGAAATCAGATGCCATCTTACTCTTTGTCTGTAGGGGTGCAGATTGTAAATAATGCAGCTGATAATCATATTCATGTATAATTTTTGCGTTCCACTTAAACAATTTCAGTCATATTGCTTTTATCAGTTAATTTGAATAGAAGAATGTCTTTTTGTTTACAATGAAAGGTTTATATATAATTTATCTAATAAAACATTATTGGATAAAATAATATTTATGAAACTATTAATTATTAAAAAATATTAATTGCTGCTTTTTGTAATTTTCAGAGGTAAATCTTTTAAATATTTATATTATAAATTTCTAAAAAAAATGTTGGTAAATATATAGTACACTTCATTAAAATATCTCAGTCAGTTCTTAAGATATAAATTTTTATTGAAAAAACACAAAATGGCGAACACAAAGAAAATAAAGCGAGATAAGACTAAAATTTCTAAATCTAGATCTATCTCTATCTAGGTCTAAGTGAAGTTTTTTGTTTATTTTAATGCCCTGAATCAGAAATCCCTTAAGTTTGACCGATTCCTCCTAGGATACCTATTGCAGATGGTAAAACATAACGGATTGAAGGAAAATAAAGCGAGGTGAGGATTTATTCACATGAACATTTTTACTTGCTTTGATGTCCTGAATCAGTCCGTTAAGTTTGGCCAACATCCCTCAGAACACCATATCGGAGGGGAGGGGAATATGGTGCCGAAATTGGCATATACCGGTATATATATATATATATATATATATACATATATATATATTGTCGCGTGATCGTGGCTCGATTAGGATAATCAGAGATGAACAATTTAAAATGTTTATATGTAATTACAACTTATTATTTTAAAAACATAAACAAAATAAAAGAAATCAATAATGACAACAGTAATTATAATTATAAAAGACAATAATAAACAACTCACAATAATAATCAGAATAATAATGTGACTACAGCAAATAATAATAAACAAACAATAATCATAGTAATCACAACCACAATCATAGTAATGATTACTATGATATAATCATAGTAATAGTCAGTATTTATTCACAGTTAAAAATTGAAAACCAGAATTCAGTCCCATTGTCAAAAAATATTAGCATGACCGCTAATCTTAACACTTTTAGCAACTATATTGTATTAACAATAGTACAGTAGGTAACACAATATAGATTTCTTTAACTGCAATTACCTTTGCTCCATAAAACTACCGTTAACAATTTATGAATGAAATTTAGTACACTATCTCTTTCACTTATAGTCTGACAGTAACTCACCGAATCACTTCTTGTTTTCCTCTACTGGAATTACGGGCGACGCCACCTTAGTTGTGTCGAACCTGCACTAGAAATTCTCTCCTTCACTGAACTCCTCGCAAAATACTCTCTCTTCAAACTAGCATAATAACTCCTCGCTTAGAACTCTACCGTAGCACTCTCTTGCAGACTCACATCTCGCAGAACTGATTGTCAACTGGTCTTCCTCGAAGTATTTGTACTCCTATTTTCTTTACATGCAGGACTAGACCCCAGTTGAGCGTGAGAGCGATTGACCGAGTCCTTTCATTTCCATGTATTCCTAACTCGGATCCAGAAATTCTTCTTATGGAATAACATCTGTTTAGGTGTGTCAGTGAGTAGTATTACAAAGGACGATTGTTAAACGGACCTGTTAGCTTTACTAAAGGGTTTCTTTTAGTCTCTTTTTTCCTCCCATTATTATATTTTCTACTACTTTCTTCTTAATTGGCAGGAATCCATTACACAGGTTCCTTATACCGATTTTGTTATAATATATATATATAAAAGATATGTGTATATATATATATATATATATATATATA
>JAAAKQ030107636.1:44201-55836 GCA_010016005.3 Zanna intricata
GGTTCCTTATACCGATTTTGTTATAATATATATATATAAAAGATATGTGTATATATATATATATATATATATATATACACATATCTTTTTTCGTCGACTGGTTTTCCAGATATGAAACGAAATTTTTTTAGAAATAATTTTGAATATCCCATTCACTTAAAATTTTGGGATTTTAAATAAATTAATGAGTACTTTCATCATAATAAAGCTCAACTTTCTACGACCACTACACAAGAAGAAAAAAAATCAAAATAGCAGAAATACCCCTTACCCTTTTTAATTTTTCCCAAAATTTAATGCTACAATTCCGTATATTCATTAAACCTTTTGAGCCATTTTCGAAGAATTTACGTTGAGCAGTCGGGAGATATGAAAATATAAGCCAATACATGTAGATATTTTTAAGACCGTGGAAGTTAGGAACGTCAACATTTGCAAAAAAATTCGACATCGAAATTTTAGACCGATCAATACACTTATCCTGCATAACTGTTAAACATCAGCGTATCCCTTACAACTATATACAGTAGCAATACAATTGCAACTGGGGTAATAAAAATAAAAAAACCTACGAATAATTAAAAAAAAAACTTGAATATTACATATTTATATTGTTATTGTAATTGTAATATTCTTTTCAAATCGCATTTCTTGTAATGATCCATTCGCCATTGTTATACTGTATAATTTAATTACTCATTTCTGTCGAAAATATTTTTATTGATATCATTATCTTGATATGAAATAACATCATAAATTCTAAGTCACCGTATACAAAATAAGCCAAGTTTAAAAAAATATGAAGGATTTTTTTAAGAAATTTAAAAGATCCTTCGAATCTCAATGTATATATTTATTATTATCATATGAAACTAATCCAGTATCGAAGATTCTTATATCAGAACCTACATTTACTTTTCCCATGAGGCCAAAAAAGATAAAAAAAGAACAGGATATTATCTTGTCCCGTTTATATATTTATATATACATACATAAAATATTATTTACAAATATTGTTATCCTATAGCGTATTTTTTCATTCTAACAAGACTCTGTAATTACTTATTGTTTCAAATAACCTTTACTAACAAGTTATTTCATATACCCAAACAGGTATCTGAATTTTTACTGTATTCTTCGACTTGTTAAACTATAGAACCTAATTTTCACAAAATCAGTAAAATTTTACATTTAATTAGATTTATGAACAAGTTCGGATTTGAGGATGAATGAGAATTTAAAATCTCAATTAAAGTACTATTATTTTCTCACATATGTTTGTAGGTTACATTTACAAAAACATAAGAATTGGAATACTTTTTCTGTCTTATAAAAAGAGATAATAACCAATAGAATATACGTAAAATTTATATATATATATATATATATATACGTATATGTGTGTGTTTGTATATATTCCATTTCACGGAATTATATTATAAAAAATTATTTTACAATTTTTCTATCTACTATATATAAATATATACACATGATAAAAATTTATTCGTTTATATTTCTACCCTTGTATATTTTTTTTTTCTACAGAAATATAAAAAAGGAAAAGATCTTTTAAAATCCTGTCTTTTTTTGTTTGGTTACTTCATCTAGTTTATGTGTACAAATATTCTCCGGATATGGAAAATTTATTTGCTTTTCATTATATTTTCGTTCGTTTGTTTTTCTTTCCAGTATATATTTGCTTTCGTAATATGTATAAAATGTATATTTATATGTAGAGCGGTTACAAATGTATACAGTAAAAGACTTTTTAAATTTAGATTCGATCTCCCGTTAAACGTTAGTTACAGTAGTGTGTATAAAGGGTATTAGCAAAAGAGCAGAGTACAGGCAATCCAACAAGCAAAATAACAACAACACTGACCGACGGTAGAGTGGTCGGTTCTGTTTGATTGCAACTGAACAGAGATTCTCCGGGGATGTGGTTCGAATTAATGAGTAGCAATTTGTAAAATAGTTAGAAAGCAACCCACCTCGGTCTGATAGCAAAGAGGATAGTAAATATTGCCTCCCTTTAAACCATCTACAACTCACTCTCATACGTGTACATGTGAATATACGGAAAGTGTATACGCTAGCACATCCACTGTTTTCACATTCACAATCGTACACTAGTATCGCATGCACTACTTATATCACTGACTACTCCATTCACATTTATCCGTACTCACTCGATCCTTTATGCAGCTCTCTGTGACTAATTCAATGTTGTTTTACTCCTAACCCCTTTTCTCTATCCGCTCGCCATCTTACTCTATTACTTTAACATCCATCTCACTTTACTCTTTATCTTGTTCTATTTAGGAATAATATTATTTCTTTCTTCTCTGTTTTACTTTATCGCATAAAATTCTTTGTGATAATATATTTCACTGCCTTTATCAGCAAAAGACTGTATTCAACCACAAATACAGAACAGCTAAAACTGCGTAAACAGATAAGAAAGAAGGAATTAGTTGAAATATTTGAATCAATTTGCCCCGGTTTTAATTTTTATTCACTAAAAAGACTACATAAAACTTATAATTTACTTCCTTTAATTAATTGAAACGAGATTTTTTTTTTCATGTTTGGTCCGCTCATTACCTCTCACCATCTGTGCCACTCTCTGAATCGTACCGAAACTCATTTCATCCTTCATCAATTTTATATTTCATATAAATTCTAATGATTTAATGTATTCTAATACGCATGATCTCAGATATATTTTAATTAACTTATTAGTAATTCTTTTGACCTCTACAACGGAGTAGTAGCGCCTTCATTCGGAAAGTTCTGAATTTGACATTGGAATCTTTCATCCGGTTCAAATATGGTTCTTAATATATGGTCTACCACCTTGTCTTTCCTTTCATAAGATTGGGTTTCCATTGGGTTTCAATTCATGAAACCTCTTTCCATTTTGTTCTATACTAACCCAATTTCTACATTTTCGTGTATTATAATATGCAAAAATTTCTACTTTTTAAATTTTTTTCCTGACTTCCCAATTATTCTCATTTTGCTAATATAATGAGATACACTCTTTATAAATATTATAGCGGATATAGAAGCTTCCAGAATAAGAAAGAGAGAAAATGAAAAAAAAATGTCGAAGAAACGACAAAGGAGTTATTTTTAGAAAAGGATTTACAGAAAAGCGTAGACGGTGCGGATTATGAAAATTGACCAAATGAGAGTTGCAGTTCAGATATTGATACTGCTGATCAGACCCTAGGTCCGGAGATATAAATACTGCCGGAAGACCAGCAGAGTGACAAGTTCAATAAATACGAATACGATTTGCGATAAACGTGATAACAGTGTGCAAGAGCATACGAAATGAGTGTGCGGTAGCAAAGAAGTGAAGAGAGCGTCACAAATATTCCACGTCATATTCCGTCATATTGGACAGTGGTTAAAAACGAGAAGCTGTTCGATGAGCTCTTTGTGAATAGGAATAAAAGTGACATTATTAATTTCCATGTTCGTGTAACCGCGAACATGCAACAATATTTTTTTCAACAATTTTTGATTCAACAATTTGTTTAAGATACCAGCAAAAATCTTTTTCTATATAAAAACACTTATGGTTTATAAATTGGCTTTCGACATCTTATGTACATTTTTTTTCAATAAATAATTTTCAATAAAAAGGTGCCTAAATAAAAAATTCTGCAACTTCTGAATTACTATGATCTCCTATGTTAACATAGGATTAATTTATTAATCCCTGATTATCTTCTTTCTATTCCATTCCATTCCCTTTATAATAAATGGAACTCTTCTTGACTTTGAAATTGAATCTCTTCCTTTTCTTCCAATAAATTCACACTATTCACTAGTTCTATTTATCCTAGTTTCAGCAAGAATAAAAATAGCACCAGCGAATCTTAACTTTTGTTTTGTTCCTGGATTTAACTTTAAATCTTTACACCTGTTCAGATTTTTATTCGATATTTTTTCTTTCATTACTCCTTCCATATATAAATAAAGAAAAATGAAAAAGATTGGTTACATTCTTATTTTCTTTATTGCACTCAACTTACTTTTCCTCATCTTCTCTTATTATTTTTAATTTCCTGATTTTGAAAAAATTAAAATAAATTATTTTCATTTGTATTTTAATTTTACTTTTCTTAAAATCATTCACACTACGTTCTACTACCATATACGTAACTTTATTTTCTACAACCTAACTTGAAATTTAAAATTAA
This sequence comes from Zanna intricata, assembly GCA_010016005.3. Taxonomy (NCBI): domain Eukaryota; kingdom Metazoa; phylum Arthropoda; class Insecta; order Hemiptera; family Fulgoridae; genus Zanna; species Zanna intricata. The sequence goes on from JAAAKQ030107636.1 coordinate 48,416, forward strand.
TTTTTTATTCCTATTCTTTTTAGAAACCGAATTGCTCTTTATCTATAGCACCTTCTATTTCTCTTTTTATTCTTCTACACATTATTCAAGTAAGTAATTTTGAAGCATAAAATAAGAAATTTATATACTGTAATTCTCATATTTATCTGCTCTTGCTTTCTTTTATGTGGTAAAAAATAATGCTTATATTGAAGTTTGGGCTTATTCTTTAGTTAAATAAACTTTTATACTAATGTACACACCCAGTTCATTTCTACTTCTCCCGTACAGGATTCTAATGTAAATTGCATACAATCAATTCCTACAGTTTTATTCATGTTAAGTGTTACGTATTTCTGTCAAATTCACATCTTAGTATAAGTTCTTTGAAATTATCATCAATTTATTTTCTCCTTTAGAATTTTATGAAATAATTTTTCTTTTTTTATACTAATTTTGTATATTCCTACTATATGCTACCTCTCTCTCTTCTCTCTGTAAAACCGGTTTTCCTTGAGGATCAGTGTGATATTATTACATTTTGATTGCATTTTCCTATAATGTTCTGATATTTTTTTAAGCTAAATTTATATGCTGTATACTGCAATATTCTTTTCTACATTTATAGATATTTCTTTCAACCAACCGTCTTTTTCAACGTCGCACTTTCTATTAATTAATTTCTTGTAATTCGATACGACCTTTGCTTTCATCATGGTATGCCATTACATACCTTATATTTTCATCCTCAGTTCTAATATACTCGTAATTCTTGTTTTCAAAGGTCTTTTTACAAATTCTTAGAGGTAAAATATTTCCAACTAAAATTTCCCTTTCTTCTTTTAATGTTAATACATTTGTGTTAAGTTTGATTCATTAATTTATTTTTTGTTTGTTTTGTTATTTCTTATTGCCAGTTCAACTGTATGTATGACTAACTGCTGTGAAATGTTAATCACTGTTTTATCAATTTTTTATTTCACGATTCTGCAGCCGGTTACGTAATTCCTTATACTTTCTCACGTTTAATTTTTTTTTTTTTTTTTTTTTGTAGACGCTCTTGTGGGTTCGCGCACGTCTTAGTGTGTGCTTGCTTCTTTGTTCCATAGGCCCTTTTTCTTCAGTCGGCATTTAACATCGATGCGAATGACACCTCGGCCGCGGACTCACCACATCACCATTTTTTTGTTTTATGTTGTTCGCATTCTAACTATCTCAGTAATTATGATAATCTCAATTTATGTATTTCTTCAAGTTTAATCAAGTTTTTTGTTTATATTTTCGGGAAACCCGGCTGTACTACTTATATATCCAATTCTGTTAACAGTCTTCAGTTTAATAAGTTTTTTTTATCATTCGATTCTGCTAAGCCCGGCTCTGCTAAGAACGTAATCTATGGTGATTAATATCATATACAGTTTAAATAAGTATTCTTGTTTTTTTTTTTATGTTTTTTTTGCTAAGTACGTTATCAATTGTGTAATTTCAAAAGTGCAAGCCAAAAATGAAAAGTCTGCATTATATGTTGCAGAGAATGCAGCAAGTCAGTAAAATTTAGTGCATCCTAACATTTGTTATTAAAAAAAAAAAAAAAAAAATTAACTGTATATAGTATTATTTACAAACGACATATCATGAAAGGTAATACTTTCTGTTTTTATTAACTAAAAATAATTGTTAAATATTTAAAATAATATTTTCATCCTAATGGAAAAGGTTAAAATTAAGTCATAAAACTTAGTCGATGGAATTCTTCAATACATTTTTATATTTAGTCCAATTTTGGATTTTTTTTTTTTTAATTTTAAACTTTGTAACTTTTTTATTATTTTAATATTTTATACCTGTTTTTTCTAAATGTTTTTTATTAAACTCTGTTTATTCAAAATTTATAATTAATTATGGTTCAACTCTCTTTTTTTATTCTAAATTTAGAATTCATTATATAGTTTTCTTTATACCTGAGCATTTATTTATTTTATTTTAAATTTCCTAATTATCCTCGCACGGCTGGTAGTTAGCTATTGCGTTAACATTTAATATTTTTTCCCTCAAATTAATTTCTTTGTTTTCTACTTTCTATCATTGTAGCAATTTCTAGGTTAGAACTTACTTTGTTCAAAACCTAATTTCTGATAGTTGCAGAATATCGGAAATTATTAATGGGCTGAACAGTGTGCCCAGTGGATCATTGATTGTTTTAACTTTATCAATTTCTTGGCTCTCTCAATAATTAGTGAAAGGCTGCAACCCCTTTCACAATTTTTTTTAGAGACCACACTCCTAGGCTCATCCGCCCCTATAGCCGATGGGATATCCTTCCCATCCATCTTCTAGGCCGTGGCCCGTTGTCATGGAAAGAACTTATGTAATGGCAACACTTACTTATCGTGGTATAACATAAGATAAATATGGATTTAGACCTAAATAGCCTGCCACGGAGTTATTCTTACAATATCCTAATAATATTATCACCTTGAACTAATTATCTGACAACCTTCCTATTTGGAAGCTGTTTCGTAATCCAACATGTGCGAATGAGGATCTATTTACTGAAGTACCTAGTAGCTCTTCTCGGCTACTGGGTGTATCGCAAATGGCGAAATAATCGAGACTATTATCCACAGTAATAAACAATAAAATTCTATCAATAGATCATATGGAACAACTCAAATTACATCTAATATATATTTATATAACTGGTTATGACTACTCACAAATTAAGTTTTTTTAGTAACTACAACTAAATCAGTATCCTGTAACTTGTGAATAGCACAGCTAATGTTAAATAAAGAATCAAAAAATATATAAGACATACACGACGTAATTCAAAGATATAATAAACTCTCTAGAGAACTTTTGGTATTTGACAACAACCTCATACAGCAAGTTTGAAGTCCACCAGTAACAATTAGCCGAATTTTCTTCTTATATCACAGAAAAGTATAATATAATTATACGATATCTATTAAATACATAATTCAAATTTAATATACTTGTTGATCACTAGATTTTATTTTTCATTTTCATACTAAGCCGCTAGATCTTGTAACTACATCTACAATCGTAATGGAAAACATTGCAGTTTCAGCTGACTGCTGTTGGATCTTTTTTTGAAATCTGTAAAAAAAATGCCTACTATTATAATTTCATTCTTCTTATCAAAAATAATGTATAATTTTGATTAATTAAAAAGTATTAACACAATACGTACTAAATTATTAATATACTATAATTACTGTAACATTATTATTGTGTTTTTGGATTTACAGGTTTTTCTTCTTTTTTTTTTTTTTTTAATTTGGGTAGATAATTTTTCAATCATAAATATTATCAATGTTGTTTGTTTTGAAGAAGAATTGAATATATTACATAACATCAGATATATATATATATATAATCTCTCCAGTTCCAAGCTAATGCTTATTTGTTTGTATATTTTTTTCTCGTTATTTAATCTCGAGTTTGTACTTTAATGAAAATACTATTTTAATGAAAAAAATTAGTTGCTTAAATTATGAATGAAAAAAATTTCACATCCTCGTTCGGAATCAAATTCAAAAATCCAAAAACAATAAATTTTGCCGAAGTCAATATTTTGATCATTCGTCCAAACTCTTCCAGAAAGTTCACTTTATTTTCGTTAGAATTCATTTCATTCGATTGACTCTTTAAAAATATTCAAATAGATTGTTTTTTATTCATAGAATTATTCGGAAGAATTACAATTTAAAACCATCATAACATTATTTGTTCTTTTTTAAATACATTTTTTTCGAATTTTTATTGGTAGATTTTATTCCGTTCCTTTTTTTAATATGTTGAGATCGATTCAGAATGCATGTTCAGAGTGTGATTTCATAAGCGTAGCTCCTTCCACTTTCTAAATTCCAGTGAAATATTATTTTACTGAAAATCGCGGATGTGGTTGTTTCCTAATTCCACGATCTTAACCAATAGGCATCTTCGTGTATTACCGATATGAAAAAAAGTGTTGGTAGAAACAAATCACTTAATTCACTAAAATCTGAAAAAGATTTTCATGCTCTTAATTGATACAGTAGATCTTAGAATAATTTACAAGATCAGAAAGGCCAAGTATCTTAATGGCGTAAAAAATAACAATTTAGTAAAAAAGTAAAAAATCAATTCATCTGATGAAGGTGGAAGTCCTCTTTAGCACTTATGTTAAAACTGCTTACATGGTCGTTCATTTTTACATGCTAAGGAAAAATTGTTTAATGGAAAGTTAGATGAGCAATATAGTCTTTTAATTAATTGCTCTTTAATTTAATTAGATTCTAAGCATTGAAATAACTGTTCGAACCAGTTATCTATTAATGCAGGTTTTACATTATGATCTGTTACAGATAAATAGTGTTGGTCTTGCCTCAGTTGTCTAAAATAAATTTTTCTCTCGTTAACCAGTGGAGCCCCCATAGTATAATACCATTTACAAAAATTTGCTTTTTCTTCTTCTTTGCTTTTCTTCTCTCTGCTTTTTCAAAAATTTGTTCTTCTCTTTCAACTTAAAGAAAAAAAAAATATATATATATATATATAAAACTTTAAAAGGATTATTTTCAAATTGCATAATACATTTTCAAGATTTAAAGATCTTTGGTTAATGAAGACTTCGTCATTATTTATTTATGAAATAATAATCAATTACAAAAAGAAAGATTTTGAAAATTAGATATTTATAATTAATTATATTCTCAAAAATTGATTCAATAAACGAAACAAACAGATATAACAAACTAACAGTTATAAACAATGTATAAATTTAATTACATTACTGCAACATGTAGTAAATCAAGCATTGTAACATAGTACTGAGTTTTAAAACTATTACATTTTGTGCCATTCAGCTGGTCGAGAATTTGTCCTATACCAATATAGATTAAGAGTTTATTTTCAAAAAAAATAAATCGGACATTGTTTTTATATTTCAAAAGATTCATACATTGAAATTATAATTTCATTTTATAAATCTAGCAAAACCTACCAACATTTTGAGTGTCCGGCGCGAGTTTGTTTTAGTATTGATTTAAAGAGAAACGGTATTACGTATATAAATAACTTAAGCCATCCACTTGTTGCTTAAAATGATAAGATCTGATTTGATTAATGAAAATGGAAATTGGAAATTTTCCCTCAGGAAACAAAAATGTAGAGTAGTTGATCGAAAATATGTTTCTCTTTTTGATTAAAAAAACACATATATACAATAAATGATGCAGTAAAAATATTAGCTCTCTTTTCACATCAGATTTTTAATATGAGAAGGGGTTAGAAACCCTTTCAGTCATCGTCAGTTTACCAAATATCTAATTGAATCCAGAAAATTGTTAAATTGTTGTAAGTGAAACGTAATTGTGTTTTCTAGTAGTTGAAAGAGGTAATGCTAAAATATTCTAAAGTCTATGAGTCAATTCTAGAGCCAATGTATAGGCTGGTATTTTAATTAATAAATTAAGTTCCAAAATTTTTAAATAGCAGACATAACGTTGTTCTTATAAATAATAATTTTTACTTTCTCAACTATAGTGGAATATAGTAGAGTGAAACTTCTAATTTAGGATACCTAACTTACTTATACTTCTAATTTAGGATACTTAACTTACTTATACTTCTAATTTAGGATACCTACGTCGAGATTCGGCAAAAAACCACTTACAGAATTGTGTTTTATGTATTTGTGGTGTGTGTGTGTGTGTGTGCGTGTGCGTGCGTGCGTGCGTGCGTGCGTGTGTGTGTGTGTGTGTTTGGATTGTATTGGCTTCAATTTCAATTTACATCTCAAGAAAAAGTTGACGTAGAAACTTGAAATTCTTGGAAATGATTTTATATGGAGTGAATTCATTTAATTTCTCGTGAAGAGATTTGTGCATGCGGTGAAAATATCCATGAATAAAAAAATTCCTTCATGTGCAAATTGCGGAGGACAACATTCAGCAAGATCTAGAAATTATCCTGCTTTCAAAATAAAAATCGCGATACAAGAGACTAAAATTCTCAGAAAACTTAGTTATCTTGAAGCAAAGAAAATAGTTAACGCTGAAACGCCGGGAAGGAAATCCTTCGCGTAGACAACTACAGTTAACACACATACATCTTCGCCATAGTTAATCGAAAGCTTAATAAAGCAATTGATAGCAGCTCTAACTACAGATTTAGAGAAATATATAGAAAATAAATTTTTTACAGTGAAACCAGTGCCGCTAACCAGTATTCAACAGTCAAATGTCAACGTCAGTTTAAATAAACCATCGACGTCGCAAATACAGGGGATTACTGAGGTTAAGCGCGACGATAAACCGCAATCCAATATCGATAATAAAGGAAAAACGATTTTTTCAAAAAATAAAATATCCTCCGGAACCTCAAACTTTCCGTCAAGAGAATCAAGCACCAAAAGAACAGAGGGCACAGAAGAGCGATACCTCTGTTTAAATGGTTTTAGAAAAATGGAAACGACATAAGACGCGACGATGGACCTCTCCCGCCGTCGCCGTCGGTAGTTCACGCATCCTCGACCGGATTTCCAAAACCTTTGATAATTATCAAAGTATTAATTATGATCAACTGATCATTATCATATGATGATTATCATCAACATGAGTGACAATCGAGAGTTTCAGTTACCTTAATATTAATTGTTTAGTGCATATGTTTGTCAAATTTTATGAATATTATTTCTTTTAAGTAAAGGAATTTTATTTTGCATACTAAATAAAATCAATTGAATGCAAACTGAGGTGACACAATGATCATGCATGCTAACATAGAGTAAAATATTGAATTTAACCCTGTTCACCTTTTGCTGTACAGAAATCTTGTTCTTGATGAAGACTACTGTATTAAAGGCATAAGGTCTTAGAGAATAAAATATAAAATCCAAGTCCTTCAACCATATAGTTCTTAGTTAAATTCCAATCAGAATCGCCATTTTCATATTTCAACTTCATCTCCCATATAACAAAAATATATTGTTATTATTTTCTTCAATTTTTGTGCATCTGGTCAAAGGAATGAGGATGATATTATTCTGTTTGGCTTGGACACTAAATAACTATTTAAATATTATTCTACATAAGCAAAATTTTGTTCACCATTATGTATGGAATTTCATTCATAGAATTACAATTGAAACTGAAAATCTTAATAATTCAAAACAAATAAAAAATGGAGTGGACTGTATATACTTACTTGACAAAGTTAACAAATCTGGATAGCATTGCTTCTATTTATATTGTTTTACGAGGGTGGTCTGAAAAGTTTCCGACCTAACAAAGACACAAGACATTTTTTTAGAAATTTTTTTTTTATTTTTTAACATAGTCTCCTTGTACCTCTACTCACTTCTCCCAGCGATGCTCCCATCTCTGTAACCCGTCCAAATAGTACTCGGCGTTTTTCTGTGCAAAATAATTCTTCAC
>JAAAKQ030107637.1:11952-22627 GCA_010016005.3 Zanna intricata
TGCTAATTTCACATGATATTTTTACCCAATTAAAGTAAAAAAGCAGAAATTGAAAGCCCATACATCTTGTACCAAGCTTCAGTTCTAAAACATGTTTCTCTTCTATCCTTAAAATATTATCATAAAATGCAAATATTTAATTTTTTATACTATTTGCAGAGGGAATGAGAGAAAATTTATAAAAGAATCAGAGGAGAAAAAAATTAAGTAGAAATATTTTTTCAGAATTTCCTTGACAGAATTAAATGTAGAAAAGGATAAAGTGGCTAAAAGGAAGATAGGACACAAAATTATCAAAAAATAAAATATGAATCAAACTATATGATCAAAATTCAGAAGAAAGGAATACATAAACTCATCAATATGATGCCATCTCATACCGTTAATTCCACAGATATACACAACCATTGTGTATAAAATATTTATGGCTGTCAACTCTGCCGCCAATGTTTAAAAAACATGTTAAGTGAAATAGATAAATTTTAACGGTATTTTATTGAAATAATTTATAGGGGAAAAAATATAATTCTCTTTTAGAGGCATGTTAGAATGCACAGATACCGTCCAGCTATTTATTAATGAACATATTTACCCATGTAAATTACACACAATTGAATTTTTTTTAATATTAAAAAAAAATCTGTAATGAATAAATATAATTTTCTCACTGATTATCAAATTTTAATTTCATTATAAAAGTATATAAAATAATTTCCTCACATATATTGCACACTTACATGAAAGTATGATCTTGCAAACAGTTGTGTCTAGTGTACTACTCTGCTGCGCATGTGTTTTATGTACAAATGTTTCATATTGTTAATAATTGAACGATATCATGTGGTTAAATAATGACAACACTCGCACATTCCTCCTAAACCAGTCGACAGTTTAGTTAACAATGACTGGTGGGGGGGGGGCAACCTTTCAGGTTATTTAGAGGGTAAATTTTATGTAAAAGGGAAACAAAATGTTTATGAAAGTGCAGTTATAATTGTAACACAAGTAAAAGCATTACATATTAACATTTAATGCATCACATTTTAACATTTATATGCTATGTAAAATTATAAATAAAGTTTTAGTTTTCAAAAATGTTTGTAAATTAAGAGTGAATAAATATATTATATCACATTTTTCATATGCATTCATTACGATCACATACTAACTGCATGGTAGAAATTAGAAAGGTGTAAACTTTTTACATTATAGATGTAAAACTTTTTAACATGTGACATACATACATTTGTTATTTCTTCCAAAGATTTTTTCTTCAGTCATCTCCCCACCCAATAACATGACATTAATTATTAGGTTTTACTTATCTTCTGACTAAATTTATTTATGCAAAAAATTTTTCTGCAACTGAACATCTGTTGCAAAATAAACTACACATGAATAGTGCAATAATAATCCCAAAATTAAATTTATAATAATTATCATATTACAACTAACTTAAAGATTAATAAATGTTTGGTAAAAATCATAAGAATACATACGATTTGTTGTCCATTTCTAATTTTGCATACATTTCATTAAGAAATTTTAATTTAGCTTTAACTTCTTCACAGTCTTTGTGCGATTCTAGAAATAAATTGTTTTCTTTTTCAATCAGTCTCAATTCCTCAATTGTTTTTTTGTCTGATAATATCTGAGAATTTAAACTAGTTAATTCCATTTTATAATTAGTAATTTCTTCTCCTGATTCTGTCAATTTCTTATTACTAACAGACAGCTCATACTTAAATTTGTCTACATTTAGTGTTAGCAGAGAATTTTTATCACCAAGTTCAGATATAATACATTCATTTGAGGCCTTTAAGTTTTTCAGTTCATGAACTTGTGCTTTTAAATTTTCTGAAACTGTTTTTTCATCCTGTAAAAAGAAGAGAAGATTATCCATATAAAAATGATTAAATGATTATTTTATAATTTTTATTTTAGTCAGTTAATAAGTTAAATATTATTAATTCATTACTGTACTATTTTTGTTTTGAAAAAACTTGAATTCTTACTTATTATTGTTAGAAATAAATTTTATAAACAAAGGTAAAAAAATATTTTCCTAAAATAAACTCAGATCATAACAAGCTTGATAGCAAATAGCTGTTATCAGTTTCCCATAATGTAAAATGCTCTGCATTCATTTTTTTTTTTTTTTAGAATTCATAGAGGATACAAAACACAAATCAAATATAATAATAAAAAAAAAAAAAAAACAATGAGAAAATATAAAACAAAGAACTCACAAATACAAGAACTAAATAAAATTAAATCTCTACTCAGTATCATGATCTGTGTAATAAATCAAACCAAATTAGTAATAACATTAAAAACAAATAATAGTAACAAAACCTGATAATTTTTTTTAACATTTTCTAGATCCATCTTTAGTGCTTCATAAATTTCTAATTGCTTCCTTAATAATTCACACTCAGAGGAAAGATCTTGCAATAATCCATCTTTCTTCTCAAGAGATGATACCTAGAATGGACAATTACGAATGGTTAAATATAATATATTCCATAGAATGAAAACAAATACCAGTAAAAAAACTGAATATACAAAAAACTTATTTTCACTAATTTAACTAAGTGTATGGTTGATTCAATCTCAAATTCAGTACGCAGTATAACCACAGTTATTCAGTTAAATCCAATAGTTAGCATAATAACTATTATTATTATTATTATAAGAAAAATTGTACATGTGATAACCATAACATGATGTTGGTGAATTATGTTGCAAACACATTTATTTTCTATGACATCAGAGATCGAGAAATATTCTTCAAAATATCCATTTTTTTAACAATAATGAAAAAAAAATTTTATGACTTTTGGAAACATCAAATGACTTATAATACTTTCATTGTAACAACAGCAAATTGGCAAAGACCCATAATATTATCAAATTTGTTTAAATATGTTGTGAAATTTCACAAATATATTATTTTCAAAAATCACCAACATAAATATTATAAATACATAATCATGAAAAAGTCCTCCAGTTAATGTATTTTTATCTGGCTTGTTTTACTAAAAATAGATTAATGGATCAGAAATTAATATACCATTCAAAATTAAATCATTCCTTCTACAATAATATATCTGAGAACTTTCTGTGTAAATATTCCCAATTTTTTTTTTACACAATTTCCACCAATCAGGTCTCAGGTATGCAACTAAATCAAAATGTAAAAAAGGTAAATCAAAAGGTAAAAAAATGGGGGAAATTAAATGAAATAACAATTTTTTAAAAAAAGCTGATATTTTTTTAACAACATTAAACCTTGTATGCTAGTTGCTATCCTTTTCTTCATGGTGCATTTGGCCAACGTAGAATACTGTGCAGTAAAAAATAATGGAGCTGTATGACTCCATACATGTCAAAGCTATATGATAAAAATTATGTAAACTTATGGAACTGTATGTTTTGTTTGGCGATTAGGATTTGTTTGGTATGTTTTTCTGAAAACCAAATTCTGCCAAAGATTTTTTAAAATTTTTAATCTTTTACAATAAGTTTTTTCTGTTTTATCTTTTATTTAATCTGTATGGTAGTGGGTAATTGAATACGCTGGTGAATTTGTATAAGCTAGATAACAAATATTGAATTATATGTGATTTTCAAATTGCATATATGTGTTGATTAATCTGTACATTTTTCTAGAAGCAGATATTCCATCATAAGAAACAATGGTTTGAGTCGTTGGGGATGAGAGCGTCTCATTTATCCATTTAAGTGAAATTACACATTTTGCAACCACATTTCTAGAAAAAACCTCATTGGCAGTTAACATTGGGTGATGCAAAGGTGAGAACAACAGCATTACAAAAAATGGTCATATTCATGATTAATTAAGTACCAAACCTTTTCACACCCAAAGCTTATCTGTCAGTAGGCTGATCTGAATTCTTTGTATCACAAAGGATTGCTTATTTTGCTTACATTTAACTAATTTAGCCTATCTTATTTAAGGTATTTGATAAACACAGATATTTACTCAATAATGTGGCACATTAAAAAGCTTATTCCCCCTTCCAGTATTGACATAATACAAAAATACCTAAATAAGTGTAACTGCCAAATGAGAAATCAGTCCTAATGGTCTGTCAAAAATCCAAAATTTATGAATTTTATTTCATTTCACCAATTCTTTAGTAGTATTTTTCTCCTGTAATGAACTTTAAAACTATTAAATTCTTTTTTTTTTACCTCAATTAATTACATAATAAAAATAATTATTTACATAAACAAAGCTTGTGCATGGGAATATGAAGATGCAATTTTTGTAGTTAAGAAAATGTAATGTCTGATCGGAATTCTAACCCAGGATCTTTGGATGAAGGCTGACTTGCAACCACTGTACCACAGAGATCAGCAAGAATTGCAGTCAGTGTTGTCTGGTAAAAGAGAATTTTTATATTTTCAGTTATTAAATACCTCTCTCTCTTTTTTTTTCTGTTTAGCCTCTGGAACTATCCTCTGAAGGTATTACTTCAGAGGATGTATGATTATGATATGTATGAATGTGAATGAAGTGTAGTCTTGAACAATCTCAGGTCTTGTCTTACCTAGAGAAGTTCTGTTTCATTAACATAGAAAATGTTCTATAAACCGCACATATTTTTAAACCTTAGTTCTGTGCCTTCATTGATGTAAAGAGATGATAGATTTTACTTTGTTTTTTAATTTTTCTGAATTTGAAATGAGGTGAAATATATATGGTTAGCTAACAAATCTTTGAGTTCAATTATCATACAAAGAATTTCCTTTATTTCCAATGTTTATCCATTATTTGGAACATCAGAAATTATATTAATTTTATTTAAATTGTTTATAATAATGGATAAATAAGAAACTGTTTAGTTGTCAATAAACCATGAAAATAAATACCAATTTGATTGATTAATAGAAACTTATTTCCAGCATTATTCGTAATCTAAACTTACCATTCTCTGGTTTAATTCAGCCAACTTCTTTTCAAAATTAATCTTGTTTTCATTGTTATCTTTTACAAGTTCCTTTTCCAAATTTTTCCAATTTTTGGTAGATTCTTCAAAGTTTTCATGGATTGTATGAAGATCTTGTTTTACAGCACTGTTTTCATACCTTAATCTGAGTAACAAAAATTTAAGTTTAATACAAAATGAATTAGGAGAACAAATTTGACAAAAATAATTTCAGTTCATTATTGAATAATGTTACTTTTACATAATTTATTTCTGTAAACAGTAATTTAGTTTGTTTGCTAAATTCCTATGCAACTATCATGAAAAAATCTCATTGTCTCATAGTACATACTATCTCAATGAGCGATTGTACCCTCTTTTAATATTTTTATACAAACATTGGAACAAGAAACCCACCAAAAACATAGTTTTATTCATAAGTATTGTGTAGAAGATATACTACTATACTTGATTTTACAAAAACGTTTTTGTATTATACTAATGACTGAATTAATTCACTAGGTATTTTTGCACCCCAGGGATTTAAAAATTCTGTCATTAACAAAAGCGCATCCAACGGTATCATTCTGTTTTGATCTATATCTACTCATACTGCTGTGTCTGGGTTTATCTTGGGGAGAATATGGTGAAAAATTTGCTGAAAGATGATAGGTGGTGTTGATTTTTTATTGTATATCATAAGGTGAAATAAGATTTATGTAAGGTTGTTGATTCTCCATGGAGGATATGAACATGGATATACTTTGGGAAAAAATGTGTCACCATTTATAAGGTGCAGTAAACAATGGGTAAGAACACCTACAGAGTAGTAGAAATGTGGATCTTAATACCTTCATAAATTAGGATTCCCAAGGACTACGTCAAAAGCCAGATGATTTGTTTGTCGTTAAGATGGGCAAAGTAATATGCTAAAAAGCTGGTCCCACCTACCCCAAACTGATGGCTCACTGCAGTCAACAAGTATGCTTACTAGTTATCAAGCCTACAGGTAGGCTTGATCTAAATGCATCTATAGTGAATCGAAGGAAACCATGATGTACTGCATCTAGCATGTTAAAACACACTGAAGAGTAGGGGACACATAACCATAATCTAAATGGGAACAAACTAATGAATTTATTATTCATACATACATGAATGTGTTGCTAAAGACACCGCAATTGGTGTTGCTAAGGACTTGCACCATACCTAAACATTTAGAATATTTTGTTTTTAACTGCTTGATCTACGTAAGGTGGATATCAAAAAATAAACTTTACATCAGGAGAAATAGCAATTAGTTTTCCGTTGAGAAAAACTTGCCGAGTACAAGGGTCCTGCAGGTGAGAAACTACACATTTTGTTTTCTCAATGAGACAGGTGGCTGCATACATTTAGTAATACTGTTGATGGCTATAGGAAATAAGGTGGTACTTAACACAATACCTTGAGGTACTCCATTTACCAAGGTGAAGCTACCTGATAAGTAATCTCTAACATGAACACGGAAATTTTAGTCTTAAAAGAAACAACTAACAAAAGCATGTATTATTGTCCTTGATTCATCATTCTTTGAGGGTATTTAGAATATCATGTTGCCAGGCTAATTAATTAATTATTGTTTAATTCCAAGAACAAATTGCCAACATTTAATGATAATACTTCCATCTGTACTTCATAGCTCTGAAATTCATTGTTATACAATGAAACGAGTGACACCAACTGGAAAGAAATCTGCTAAGGTAGTTTTGCCACTGCAGAAATTGATAAAAATTCTCATTTGTGAACGATTCCGAGATTGTCTAGGTGATCTGCATATTGCACGAATCTTCTTCCATACAGTAGACATGGGAATAGTGCATGAAATGCTGTCCGTGAATTTCATCCGTGATTTCCTCTTAGCGTCTAAGAATACCAGACAACATACCACTCTAGCCTTATGTACAAATTAAGACGTTCATTTGTAGGCCTGTGGTTAAATTTGTATAGTCCTGCCGTTGATTGTTAATAGCATTTTGGCACTCATCATTCCTCCACGGAATGGAATTATGTTAGGGTTTCCTGATGTTTGCAAGATTTATCTATTAGTGTTTTCAAGTACCGGGAACGTAAAAGATGAAACTTGATAAAGGATGTTTGCACCATTGTCAGTAATGGGTAGGCTTTAAAGAGTAACCTTTCCAATCTGCCTTTTCAACAATCCATCTTCCATGGTCTTTTGTTTACCTTGTGGTTGACACCAAAAGGAATAATAATTGGTCTGTGGTTGCTGTAAAAGTTGACACAAACAGACCAATTAAAAACTGAGGAAATAAACTTGGTAAGCATAAGGAGAAATTGATGTTTGTCAGTACACCAGACAATGAGAACATGAAAATTTATGATCAATCATACAGTAGACAGAGGTCTATGTCTTGTCTTGCTATCATATTTCCTTATCAGGAACAGAAAAATGAGCCCTAAAAAACATGGTAGCATTAAAATCTCTTGCTATTAACAATAGTAATCAAATCTGTGTTCAGGAGATCTGATATGTCTAGAGCATTGAATTCAGAGTCTGATGAGAGATAAACAGTCCATTTATGCGATCTGAATGCAACAGAGATATTTACAGCAACAGAAGGAATGATGAGGATAGCTAGTGGTATCCTTGAAGCCCACTTCATTCTGCATGAAAACAGCTACTCCGCAACTTTCTCTGCTGTCTACGAGACATTTGTATCTCTCACAAAAACAGCCTCTAAATGTTACCGCATGTTGTTGTAGAAGGTGCATTTCTTGGAAGCACATTATTATCTGTTCATATGCAAGTATCAATATTCTTAAATTTAATGTGGAACCTAAGGCTTGCAAACATTTCACTGAATAATGTTCATAAATAAAGGTTAACTTATAGATACAGAATTACAAATAAATACCTGAATATAGATCAGATTAGTGATCATTTGAAAGTTTATCACATTTATTATCCAACAGCAATCAGTCCCATTGTATTTCTGTTTGCAGGCACGTATACTATTCTCAGAGGAAAGTCTTTTAAATTGTTTTCAAAGAGGTGGAAGCCACCCTCTCCACTACACCTTTAAGGTATAACGGTAGTA
Source organism: Zanna intricata (assembly GCA_010016005.3). Taxonomy (NCBI): domain Eukaryota; kingdom Metazoa; phylum Arthropoda; class Insecta; order Hemiptera; family Fulgoridae; genus Zanna; species Zanna intricata. The sequence goes on from JAAAKQ030107637.1 coordinate 20,009, forward strand.
GTATATACCTTAACGGTGGTAACTTTCAGAACCACCGTTAAGGTATATCTTCGGAGAATGAGATGGATGAATTGTAGCATGTAAAAAAGGCCATACCTGACTGGGATTCGAATCCGGGACCTCTGGTGAAAGACAGACACTACCACTCAGCCACGGAGACTGGCTCTCCACTACACCTACCCTAACTCAAAAATCTTAACTGGCAATGATAACATTTAATTCCATTAATTGACAACCCAAAAAGAAATAATTAATTTTGGTAAAAAGAAAATTAAAATCCACTCACTTCTTCACTTGGTAGATGCGAAAAACCATTTGGGTAGTACTACTTTTTTAAATTTCAGTCCAATAAAAATAACTAAAAAATTACATGATATTACTTCTGAAATACTTTTAAATTTCATAATTTATAGATGAAAACTGTTAAAATTATTTTTTAAATTACCAACACAAAATTTCAGAGTTAAATGTTTTTTAAACTTTCACGGGTTGAAAACTTATCTTTTTTAAATGAGATGATGTAACTTGGAATATATCATTGGAAGGCCCTTTGAACAACAGTAATTTTTACAAATAAAATAAAAATTGGTTCACTGGTATTTAAGTTATGATTAAAAATATATATATATTTTTTTTTTTTAGGTTGTGTTGGGATACAGTGTTACTGACCCACAGCATTAGGTCTGAAATTGTCTGTCTTCTTCAAATGATGGATTTTAGTTTCTCCAGCATTGAAAATACATACCATTAAACCACAGCATTATAACACCAGTTAAACATATGAAAAACCAGTAATAAGGTACCTACTTCTTTGCTGGCAACAAGTTGAAAAATTGTTTACCTCTTTATAACAGGTTGTAATTTTCTGTTGATTATCGAGATCTTAGTTTCTATAGTAAATTTTTTGCAAATTATTTTCTTTCATATTGTATATAATTAGTGGCAAAAAGTATTTATTATACTTATTTCATCATTGTGTTTTATTTAAATTGATGTGTTCTTCAGTTAAAACTGGCATTTAGTTTATGTTATTGTTCTACCATTTTTTGGCTTTAGAAAATTTGTCTTGCTAAAATGAGTTACAATCTGGAAGAAAGGACAACTAATTTTTGCATATAGAGAACAAAATAAATGTGCTAAAACTGCTCAAGCGTTTAATGAATGGCATCTTAATAAAAATGTTTTACACTATTGTAAAAAAATTCCAAGAAACGGGATCTGTCAAGAATAAGAAACGTGCAAGGCAAAAGGTTTTAGATGAATCAACTTTGGTTGAAATCTTGGGATATGTAGTAGCAAATCCTCAGAGCTCAATTTATAAAATATTCTATGAAACTAGGGTTTCTTAGGGTTCTGTTCTCACTAAATTAACTCAATTTGTAAAATATTCTATGAAACTAGGGTTTCTTAGGGTTCTGTTTTCACTAAATTAAAATTGAATAAACTTTTAAGAACAGCATCAAGAACTGAACGAAGATGATGCTAACAGGATTGGATTCTATGAAGAAATAATTCTATTAATAGATGCCAATCCAATTTTTATGAAAAATATTTGTTTTTCTGTTGAATTCAACTTCTTTCTAAATGGTTTTGTTAAAAACATAACTGCTAATACTAGAGAGATTGTAAATACTCATGTTTTCAATATTGGAAAAGAGCAGCATTCTGAAAAAATAAATGTGTAGACCGAGAATTATAGTGATAATATAATCCAGTCCAGTATTTAGCTATGGGAATTTGACAGGTGAAAAGTATTTGCAGTTGCTGGATGAAGTTATTCACCCACTAATAGTTCATATCTCAGAAAATCAGATGACAATGGAAACATATTACTTAACAAAGGCATGCTTCACTTTCAGCAAGATGGAACACCTGCTCACTGTTCATTTTCAGTTTAACAGTGATTGGACAGAGTGTTTCCTTGGCATTGGATAGGCAGAAGAACAGTTGAATGGTTGACAAGATCTACTGATCTTACACCAGTGGACTTTTTTTGTAGGGGCAGAAATTTGTGCTAATAACATACAAGAATTGAAAAATAAAATTGTTAAAGCATAAAAGGATGTAACTAAAGAAACTTTAAAAAGTAAGATGTGAATTTCAACAAAGATTTTATTATTATTTACAGGAAAATGGGAGTCTATTTTGAATAAATGATTTAAAAATTGATACTTTTATTGATGTAAAAAAACAAGGGCTTATTATTTGTTAGGGACTCATTGTTAAAAACCTTCAAAACAAAATTAACTAATCAATGATATGTTTTATTTTTTCATTAACAATTATTTATTAATTAGTTTTTATTTAATAATACGTTTATTTGGTAATAAATTTTTCAACATATTAGCAGCTAAGAAGTTGTTCCTTATTATTGGTTTTTCATACGTTCAAAAGAATGAGCAGATTTTAATTTTCTTTTCACAAAAATGCATTATTTTTTCAGGTTGTAAATTAATGTAGTAATTGTTATCATTGCCAGTTTAAGATTTACGAGTTGTAGTAAATGTTGTAGAAAGGGTAGTTCTACCCCTTTGAAAATAAGTGGTACAATCATTACTTCTGGTTAATTCCACAAAATAAACAATTGTTCATCCATAAAACTGCACCTAGCATTAACTT
>JAAAKQ030107638.1:0-14169 GCA_010016005.3 Zanna intricata
CAAGTGAGTGGTAGGACACGCAAGCAGGTGGCGTTGTGCGCCACGCTTTGACCGCTCACGCATTTTTGTTCAGCTCCTGGAGCTAAGATAAATGGTCGCATTAAAACGTTTTGAGGCACAAGTAGCCCTTCGTGGCACAGACATTCGGTCTTATACTCTAGGGCGACCGAATGGGGTGGTGGCGGGAGAAATGCCAGCAAACCAAATGACTAGTTTTTAGATGAATGCCAGAAGTAAAAACTGTTTATTGAACTGGTGATTTACGATAAAAACATGTTCAACACAACCATCCGACATGGATGGTATTTTTTTTCAAGATTTCGACCTTTTCCGCAGGCGTACAAAAAAACATTGTTGGAGCTTCGAAATCGTCACGCGTCTGTTGATTATACAAATGTTTGTTTATATGCATATTCTAGAGTACGGTAGCCGATTGCTTAGATCGAGATGCTGTATAGTAATAACAGAACGTAATGTACCAATAAGATCATCTAAAATGCTGTACAGATTAGCGTTAACGTACGGAAGAAAATGTTTTGTGGACACTGCCCACGGAGTTCAATTTATCGATCAAGTACCGGAAACTGTACCGATCAGAAGCGGAGGCTTGCCGATTGACATCGTAAACAGGGCTCAGGCCTTCTTTTTTTACAGACTTTCTCAACGAGAATTGTAAAATTGATTATCACCAACCCGGATATTTATAATCCATTAAGTGCTGTATCGTAATTCGGACACTTGTCGTTATTCAGGAAATTTGTACAGTATTCATATATATTTACACAGTATTCACAAAATTTGTTTCCGCAATCACTTAATACCGCAGTAATAATACAGGAACGGCATACAGTACGTCGATGAAAATGTTCTATTTCTTCGATTTTAGTAATACGCGCTGTGTTGAACGACACATACGCCGTAATTTGTCATTAATGGTATTTAAAAAATTAACATTGCTTATTCTTGCTCTGTTTATTGTACGCATTAACTCTTTGTGCTCTCTTTTCCTGTATTATAGGCCAGTGTGATTTGTCCATTCAGCCTGAATATTTTTGAAAGGGTCTTGTTGCACTCTTGTGTTTTGTATACCAGGCCATTGATACGTATCTGTCTAGCTCTTATTTAATTTGATCTAGTTCAGCCATACAGCTCATAGCAAAACTGATGTTAAATGCCTAACTTATTTTTCATTTTTTTAATACTCTACACATCTTTTTTTGTATTTTTCTATTAGTTTTGAGTATATTTCTATTTTAAGATAATTAAAAACTTTTACAGTTGGTCTTTTTTAAATAATTAAAATAAAATTCTTTAATAATAGAAGCAAAAACCGGTTTTGAAATAAAAAATGGAAATACTTTTTATAAAACTAACTTAACTTTAATTATTAACTTTAACTTTTTTGTATTGATATTTTTTTAATAATAAAATATTGTGTACAAAGACAAAAATAAGTATAAAAAAATTATTTAAAACAATTCAGAAGTTTATGAACATAAAACGAACAATAAAAAATGTAAAAATACAAGTACAACAAAATACATACTAATATATAAAAATAGAAAAAACAAATTAACTTTTTTCTATTTTGCAAAATAAAAATTAAAAGAAAATGAAATGACCAAATATTAAAAATTAAACAATAAAAATGCAATAAAATAATATAAAATCGGCCAATATTTGAATTAAAAAAAAAAATCAAATAAAAAATATTAAAATTTTAAAATAAAAGTTATTTATTTTTTAAAAACTTGCAAATTGTGGTACCTGCTAAAGCAATCACCTGGATGCAACCTAGGGTTTGTAGTGCATTTTTTACAAAATCCTGTTGCTGCAAACGACGCATTCTTTATTTTTACCGGCAGCCAAAATTTCTGGAATGTGGAAACTCATTCAATCTTTCTTCATCATTTAAACAAGAGGGCCTGCCACGCTTTCTAGTATTTCTGAAATTACCTACCAAAGATTTAATCACTTGGTTACGGAACTCTTTGTCTTTTCTTAGTTTGGCCAGGTTGTCTATTCGCATTATATAAAATAAACGCATTTACTAGAGAAACTTAGCAACCAGAAGAATAGTTACGCCACCACTACTGTCTTTCTTGTGAATGAATAGGATGCTATGTAGTGGTCTGCGAGGTCAACACCTCCAATGTATTCATCTTAACGATATACTGCAACTGGTTTTTTTAATGACTTCTATATCTCCCCCTTTGTTCGTTTAACATCCTCTGATTGGTTACCGTAACAGGTTCATAACATGATAACTGAACGTTTGTCCTTCCACTCCAATACATTGATATAAGAAGGATCGTTATCATTGTTATCATCTTTTCTCAGGGCATGAATTTCACCCTTTCTTAACTTTGGCTTTTGTTTTATCTCATTTGGAAGCCCTTTCCGGTTTCTGTTTACCGTCCCAGTTAATTGGATGTTCACTGAATATAATTCTTGGGCCAACTGTACACTTGTGTAGTATCGATTAGTGAACACATGGAAACCAGATATATTTCCGTAACTGACTTCGATTCTGTTTAATAATGTTGAAATAATTGTAGTTTTAAAACTCGGGTCTCGATAGAGCAGATGTTGCTACTTAACCCATATAAGCTCTATGGCAGATATATCCACAAACAGCATCACAAACCACAAACACTGATTCCCCATTTTACAGGTTTTTCTTTATTATAGACTTTAAAGAAAACTCGACCTTTAAAACCTATAGTTCTTTCATCAACACTTATTTTAGAAGGGCAAAACCTTTCTTTAAATTTCTTTTCTAAGTATTTAGTAACTGGTTTAACTTTACCAGATCTGGTTAAAGTCCTTAAAATAGGACCAGGCGGGCTTACATGTAGAGTCCAAAATATTTGGAAAAATCTTCGCAAATATATCCTTAAAAAAGGCTGATAATGTAACCAATCTGAGGAGAAATAATCATCCATCTCCGGTTTAGGATTCAGGGACATGTTCATGATCCCTGTAAGAAATGATAATTTTTAATTTCTCACTCCAGCCAACTCTTTTTTAAGCCTGCACAAAAGTACACTAATGCAACAAAAATAAAAGTTGGATCTATGTACTATTACAGAAGTAAAATATTTATCCATAAGATTAGTCCGAGATGAAATGTTTGCATAATATTTCTTATCAAATGACATCATTTTATGGACTATAAGAAAATCAACATTATTTACTTGAACTGTTGTGTAATTCTTTAGGAAAAAATAAATCATTCTAATGTTTAGGTTGTGAAAACAATGACTCGCACAATGTGTCATATCTAATGAAAATAATTGTTCGAATAAACCTAGTACAAAGAACTATATCTGTGTTAGTTCCTAATACGACTAATAGATTACATTATGTGTATGAAACAAAGAATTTATTAACAGAAAAAGGGGGCGTGTTTGTGTCCAGCATTACAGGCCACAAGAGTGTTAGAGGAAAATGACTATGGCCTGTAATACGGGACAAAAGAGCTATAAAGCAAGCTACCTTATAAATAAATCAGATCCATAGCAGAAATTAATGTTGGCCTGTGTTACAGGCCACAAGAGCATTTGGAAAAATTAGCAAAATGTTTTGAAGGACACAAAGGGTTAATTTTCGCACAGCCGTATGACATTTAAGTGTGCGATACTGTTTTTCTGTTCCGTTTTGCTTTTATTGATGTGTATAGGTCAAAATACCTACATCTTCGTTTTCTTCTTTCACGTTATTTGATTATTGCGTATTACGATTCATTATTTGTTATGGTGTGATATGTTACTCAAATGTAACCTTGTGTAATTTTGTAACCTTTCAGTAACATGAGTTTTAAAGAAACATTTTTTTTCACATTCACTGATTTCATTTTAACTGTTCTTTTTGGTGCTCAATAATCGCTTCTTTTCGACCTTGATATTTCAGTCACATTGTAACGTAATTAGAACCGACCTCTACTTTTCTTTGATCGAATCAGAGAACGCTTGTCGTTGTTGACGGTTGAAAATTTATCACAGTATTACAATTCAACAAACTGGTGAGAGCACTTTCAGTAAAATCTGCAACAGATATTGTGTTTCTAACTGATTGGTATAGCGATAAAACATTAACAGCAGTATTTGCAATCTGCCGGTTCTGGGACAGACGTTATAAATGTTAACCTTGAGTTTTGCACGGTTTCTTATTCAACGGAAATTCGAAAAGTCATCACTGAAGTCAAAAGTGTTATCCAAAAGGAAACGGTAAATGCTTTCGCAGATAAGAATACAAACAATCCCGCTGTTCGTGAGCGATTAGTTGAAGCTATTTTGCGTTTGCAAACTTAGATAGAAAATAAAAAATAAGAATCTGATATAGTAGTTAGGAAGTGGGCATACTGCGCCAATAGTTCCCCTAGTTGACGCCAGGAGCGGTAGTGGTTCAGCAGCAATGTTCCCCGACGAGGAGTCTTATTCTTTAAGACTGGGCGTTTGCGTCCCTACGGCCCTTGCCTCTGCAGCTTCTCTTCTCACTACACACAGCTGCAGAATACTTTACACTATACATACTCTACTCCAAGAACACTACAATTCAGAAACTACAATCCCACAACAACATTCTACACCACTTCTTAGTTACACTCGGTGTTCCGACACGTTACGAATCGAAATCGTAATCCAACGCGGAAAATAACTATCGTGCTGATGGGTAAATGGCTCTAAGTAGTGAGTCTCGAACGATGTCTTCTGGCACCTGGGAGAAGCTGGTTGTAATCTAACTCTAGCTCCAGTACGCGTGCGCTCTGCTGGAGTTGTCCTTTATATCACCGGTACTTGTGGAACAAATTTAGTTCATCACAAATTAACCCTACGATGGTTGGTGGTCCATCTGAAAAAAACCACCAAATATAATAGTTTTGTGAAGAGGCCTCGTTCGGCGTGTTTGGACAAGGATAACAGTTTGGAGATAGTACGCATTTAGACATTCAGAGAGCAAATTAGTGCAGAAATGTCAGATTCATAATTGTAAAAAAGCTAGGAAGGTGCCTCCCTTCAAAAAAGCTCGCCTTTCCTTATTAATGAAGTAATAGATTCATGTGGCTCCGCAAAACTTATAAAAATATTATGTATTAGATCGATTTTGATCGAGACCTACAACGACGAGCAGTCGATCTCTTCTGTGTGACAAATTTGGGTGGTATACACATACAGAATTCCACAAAACCATAAATACAAGCAAAGGCGTAATTTTTGCCATGACCTGGTAGACATGAATGTATCGCTGAAGAACTCCGATCTCAAGATGTAGATGTCAGACGTATAACGAAACGAAAGGGCGGAATGGAGATGCCTACTATTTCCCTCATTCTGACTCAGTCTCCCGTTACCTCCTGAAAGGATTAAAGTGGGTTACCTTTCAGTCCGAGTTCGACCATTAATTCCTAACCCACGGCGATGTTTGAAATGCCAAGGATATGGTGACATAACATCTTGCTCTAAAACAGAGATCGATGGTCAAAGGAAGGCCACGACTCCGAATGCAAATGAAAAGTGCGCGAACTTCGGGGGTTCTCATACCGCTCGCTCCCGAGATTGCCCAACTTGTCAGGAAGAATAGGTAATTCTAAGAATCGCTACAGAGTAGAAGCTTTCCTTTCCGGTGGCTCGCAGAGAATAGAAAAACACCTTGAACTCGAGGAACCTGGTTAAATCAGATGTCGTTTGCCGCTGCTGCATCAAAACAGGCTGCCACAAATATAAGCACTCAACAGTGCGGTTTTTGCAATTAGCTGAAAAAACTTGTTCACATGTTATCTGATCAAGTTGCTTCACTCACTGTGAACGCTGGTTACCTGCTCGTTGATATCGGGTGCTGATTGCGCTGGTGGCAGGTTGTGCTGGTTCAGACTGGTAAAGTGCGCACAGTGGAAGCCTTAATCAGATCAGTTGTGTTGTGATTTTTATTTGAACAATATGATTTCTAGTAGTAGCAGCGATGATGAAATGTTTGTTATGGATAGCATTTATACCAAATATTTATCGTTCGATAGGGAAGAGGGCATTAACGAAATAACACCAGAAAAGTTGAAGGAGAGTATCACCATCTTTTTCCGAAATTGAAACGAAACCCGGAAAGTTTTTTTAAGTGTACTCGAATGACTAGACACCTTTGACTACATTAAGTCAAAAATAGATCATCGTCTAGAAGAGCAGTGGTGCAACTTTCATAGCCAACCAATTTTAATTGAAGAAAGGCTGGTAATTACTTTAAGGTAATTAAAGCAATTATTTTTTTCTTTTTTTATTTATCTATACTGCACTACACTCAGGTACAATAGTAGGACACTTCATTATATTGCGCGAAAAAGTGTCCCTTGTTATTGTCTCTTAGCGTAATTTTTATCTATTTATTAACTATGTTCTGTGTTGTTTTAAAAAAGGTTCTGTATAGCACATAACCTTTTTTAAGAATAAATTTTACGCATTAGTATATAGCCCTAATGCGTAAAAGATTCTTACCTTGATTCTTAAAGACAAGCAAAGTGTTCTACAGTAGATTACAGAAATATACTATGGATTTCATGAAATAAAACGTTATTCAACTTAAAAACTATTTTAATTAACTAAAAAAACCATGAATGTTTAACATACGAAATAGCTGATAATGAGCGTTTCAATAAAAGATTGTCACGAGCCAGAAAGACCATCGAATGTGCATTTGGGATATTTTTCTGTAAATGGCGCTTAATTTCAAAACGTATCGAAACGGAAGTTAACGTTATAGAAAGTATCGTAAAGTGTATCTGTTTTGCATAACCTGATAATAAATAAAGAAGGAATTGACCACAATTTGCTTAACGTTGCTACAGTTCCTTCCACTATTCAGAAAGCTGTTGGAAGGCCTTCAAATGACTCAGAGTGTTCGACAAACATTTACAACATATTTTTCAAACAATCCAACAGTGCGGAATGAGTAGGAAACTGATAATTAAGTGATAAAGATTGCATATTATTTTGTATAAATGTAGTAAAAACGTTTGCTCTAAAGTAAAAGAAGGTATCATTTACCTTCTACTTTCATTATCGTTGCTATTTCTTTCCATTTCTTTAAAAGCACGTACCAATTTCCATGTTCCTTCAACCTTTTATCCCACAAAGCCGGTCTTTTAAATACTAAAGATATTAGTAAATCTGTATCAATAATCTCTGATTTCATCATTTTTATGAAACAGTAAAGAAGATGCAGAATTATGCAGACAATTCAACAGAATCCAAATCAAATCGACGGCAACCAGCCAGTAACTAACCGGCGAGCAGGAATACAAAAATCGTTTCTGCTAGCTGATTTACGCAGAGCCAGTACGTAGGCGCCTTCTCGCATGTTTACTGTGAGACCTCCAACTTGAATACGATATCATATTTCTGCTGACGGGTAGCTGCTTATTGAAGCTTGCAAGCAGTGTATAAATAGGAGTACGGCGCCAGTTTGCTCCACTTTTACCGTAAGGAGCGCTGGTTTCGCCGTCCTCCATTTTGTTTTTTCCCATTTCCCGGTAGTGGGAGATTTGAAATTCAGCAGGGATGCAACCTACTTTTATTTTTTTGCTTTCAATATTTATTTAATTGAAAGGTTGGTATTACTGTAAGTTGCCGCACATGTGTTTAGTGACGGCGGATAAATTCGAATAAATAAATAATATTTAAACCGGAAAAAAAGTTGGCTTCTGTAGGATTCGAACCCGGTTGATACGGAACGCGGCTGACTGACGCCTTAAACAGATCGGCTACAGCGGCTTCCCGTTGTATGTAGTGAAATTTGTTGTATATAAGTCGTGCGCGAGAAAAAGAAATTTACAGCGTGCGTGTGCAGCAATCTTTGTACGTCACATATACGCGCGTATTTAAATATATATTACATCTGTGTGTGTATGTGTGTTTAAATACAGACATACCTCGAGGATGATCCTGGTCGTTTTGGTGTCGTAGCTGATGAGGTTCTCGTGGATCGTGCACCAGGAGGCGGTGCTCGGCAGAAATGCGCGGAGATGTTGACGGTGCGAGTTTCGGTAGACGACTGAAAAAAACAGCTGATTTAGCGGAGTAGCTTATCCCGTTCCACATAGTCATAGGAAGATCCTTGTAGTCGTGACCGCTTCAACGGGAGTCGTCACCTGCCACCGGAGGAGCTCGTCGTGACTCGTGCACCAGGAGGTGATGAAGTTAGTTGGTGACTGCGCGTGCGTGTAGAAACGGAGAGATGTTTACTGTGCAACGTCAATAGTTCAACTAAATAAATTACGCACTGATTTGGATTTAAGTAGAGCGCTATTTCCCCAATGTTTTTTTTTTACTGTCAACCAATAAGGGAGCGTGAAAATAAAAGCGATACATATTTTTTATGACTGTTAACCAATAAGGAAGAGTGAAAATAACAGCGATACTTACACCATCCGGATTATATAGACAAAGTAAGGTGTGTTCTTTCACCATTAGGATATAGAACACCCTTTTTAGCCGGGTCTGCTAGTCTTTCATATTGTAACGCAGATAATATAGTAATTGGCTGTAATGCTGTGGGATTAAATAATAAATTTCACGGATGGAATTTCGATTATAGTTTTAATGCTGAAAGTCCTATGGTTGTTTCTTCTTTACAAAATAGTCAGTTTTTTAATTATAAGTTATGGGGTGAACATGCTCAAGATAAGGAAATGACGTATTATCCGCCTACCATCGGCAATGTGTATGAATTAGAACGATATTATACAATGATGTACGAGGGGTTAACAGGTACTGAAACATATTACAGTTTTCCCGAGGTATTCCAAAATATTAATACTTTTCATTTATCAAATTCAAATAAAAATTATCCCGTTATATATGAATATAGACCGATGAAGAATATTTTAAGTTCAGGACGTATATATCCTCCGTTAAGAAATAAAAGTGTTCAATTTATGGGAGGTGCTAAAATTACTGGTAAATATGAATTCAGTGGTTATCATACAAACGGTTAATTAGGTGCTTTAGCTACAAGTGCTAAAAGTAAAAAAAACATGTTCCTGTTTACAACAGTACCGTTGAACAATCAGGATCTATTTCAAACGGTTTATTCGAAGGAGGAGCTTTCAGCCAACCTACACTTCACATAGGAGTCCTACCTGTTCATGCTTTTTCAAATTCTTCTACTGATGATACTTACCAACCGATTTATTCATACTGGTCGTGTGTGACGGAGTGTATAATAAAATATAGTTACGGCTTTGTTGAACCTTACGCCGACTTCATGCATCCTAATACACATGTATACGGTAGTAATGATTACATTACAAATTCTAATTTAAATACTGCATATGGTTATAAACAATATTTAAATGTGTCTGCCAAAGATGAGATAATGTGACTAGCTGTGGATGATAATCAGTGTTTTAATAAACAATATTATTTTCAATTAAAAGATAGACCTGTAAAAAAATATTAGGGGAAGAAGGATATATAAACAGTTTATTAAACAGTTTAACATTAACATTCCATCAAATCTATTTAATTATTCATTTCGATTATTTCGTAAATATTGTAGACTTGATAGTGATACGGTTATTATGAACATTTTTAATTATATAACCAAAGTAATTGTAAATAATAATTTAGTTGTAAGTGAAGATGATTATTATATAAATAATGAATAATAAAACATTTATTTTAGTTAAAAGAAGTGTTATTTATTTGTCATTATATCTTAAATAGACCTTAACTCTAAGATAACAGATAAAACCACTCACATTGAGTGTAACAATAATAGCTTTAAATAAATATACAATAGATAATAAAAATGAAAATATTAATAGTTGATAAATGTGTATATATATCTGTAACAAACAAACAAACATTTTAGTGAAACAATAAAAAAAATTAAAATTATATTCAAAATAAATGTAAGTGTTTATTAAAGCGTTCTATTATTAGATCGCGGTTATACAAATTGTATTTATTGAAGTAGTCGAAAATAACTGAAAAGCAAATTGGGTTAGGTTTTTTCGACTTGTATTCTTCTAATTTTGAATAATAAGACCAAATAAATTTTTTGTAACGCGTGGTAAAATTTTCTTCTACAGGTAAAACATTATTATTGCTCATAAAAATGACGGGCGTTTTTGTGACGATCTCAGGTTGTTTCATTTTTATATTTGCAGAGAAGGTATCGCCCGCCAAATGTGCTAATATGTCCGTACAATACGCGGGGTCAAGACGAGCCTCATTCCACACTATAAGACGTCGTCCGACACAATTTTGAAAAGCAAAGCGCTCATTACGAGTGGGGTTTTACAGATGTCCTACGTTCAATAAGAACCCTGACAGACAATCTACGAAAGAATTCTTTCCTGAATTAGGACCCTTGAGCCAGATTATATTTAATTTCCCTGTTCTTTTATTTAAAAAAGAAGTTAAATATTTTATAAATAAATATACATTTGCACGGGATTTACACTGATGTTTTAATAACATTAAAATAATTTTTATCGAATCATATAGACAAATGTGTGTTTTCGATAGTTTCATAATCGGTATATTCAAACAGGGGATTGCTTTGTTTATGCAATTTGCAGAAATCATAAACGGTATATTTCCCTATCTCGGACTTTATAATGGTTATTGCCATATCTATGAGTGGTGATTGTTTATAAATGGACATGGAAATATTACTATTGTAGCATAATTCGGTTTTTGTAATATTTTCCAGGGGTACACAGCACGCTTTCTTTAATGGCACGATTATCTCTTGAAACCGTGCTTTATTTTGCACTTCTCGTCGAGAAGGTGCTCTTTCAACCGCTTTTGGCAGTACTGAAACAGGAGTTTCATCATCGGGTCCTCCCTGACTACTGGCACCTTCGCCCTCAATGATGCTACACGCCACCAGTCCTGCGGTTTCATGTTTAAGATTTCCCTCATCGGATAACATCGAAGGTCCAAGAGATAGTCGCCACCACTCACTTCCCGCGTAGCCGAAAGTACTTGTCGGCTTCCTCTAGATAAATAGTAGAGGATATTCCTCCAGTCACTGTACGTGAGTTTATCAAACGGCCTATTTCGGCGAGTGTTACCTCCTCGCTTCCCAAAATCCAGTCGTGCGACATTACATCGACAGCGTGACTCGATGTATGAGCACTCATGGATGAAGTGGACGTGTGAATATTCCCCTTCGTCGTGTGGTGCGAAGATAACGATGGCCCCTGAGATGTCTCTTCCTCCATACTTTTGGCGTTTGAAGATATTTTCCACGATTGTTCTAACCAGTTTAGCAGTCTCCTGTGTTTCTTGTTTTAAATAAATCGAAGATAATGGACTTAGATAAGCTGTCTGGTACAGAATTTTAGAAGCTTTGTCGACAGAGAAGATAAGATACGTTAGACGCCAACGAAGCCGCAAATAAGTTGCCCCAATAGCGTATAATCGAATCCAACGTTTTGTATGCAGCCAACGTCTTCCGCAGTCTCTTCTTTGCTGAACAGTCGTTGTACAGCCGGATAGTTCTCGACCCTCAACGGAGCGGACAGCATCGTCAATAATGACAGACCCCCGATGGAGTTATACTTTAAGACTGGGGGTTGGCGTCCCCATGGCCCTAGCCTCTGCAGCTTTTCTTCCCACTACACCTTGAGCTGCAGAACACTTTACACCTTACACATATTCTACACCAAAAACACTACACATTAACAACATATACAATCCCACAACTACAGAACAACATTCTACACTACTTCTTACACATACACTCGGTGATGTTGCGACACCTTACGAATCGCAATCGTAACCGAAGGTGGGAACTATCGTGCCGATAGGTGAATGGCTCTACGTAGTGAGTCTCGAACGATGTCCTCTGGGCACCTGGGCGAACCCGGTTGTAATCTAGCTGTAGCTGCAGTACGCGTGCGCTCTGCTGGAGTGGTCCTTTATATCCCCAGTACTCGTGGGAACACAATTAGTTCATCACAAATTTCTTCTATGATGGTTGGTGGTCCATCTGAAAAAACCACCATAAATCCAAGTCTTGTGAAAAGGCCTCGTTCGGCATTGTCGGACGAGGAAAATGAAAATGGTAGTGAAAAAGTAATTCCTATGAATAAAAATGTACTATTTGTAGTTCTCCGTAACAATCAGGAAGGTGGAGTAGTGATTAAGTGGGCATACTGCGTCAATAGTACCCCTAGTTTGCCGCTAGGAGCGCTAGTGTCGCAGTGTCGGCCAACTTGTTTTTCCCTTTTTCCCCCTGTGGGAAATTCACCTTTTCCCCTGTGGGAAATTCCCTTTTTCTTATATTTCTTCGTCGGCCATCTTGGAAATTCCCTTTTTTCCCGTCGGCCATCTTGGAAATTCCCTTTTTCCCCGTCGGCCATTTTTTCCCTGTGTCACAACGTCTTAAGAAAAAAGTTAAGAAAATTTTCTTGAGAAAATTGTCTTAAGAAACATGTTTTAAGGAAGTGTTAAAAAAGCGTACCTTGTGTGTGCGCGTGCGTGCGTTGACGGAGCGGCGCGGATGTTTACTGTACGAGTCCCGGAGCACAACTGACGCGTCAGCTGATGAACATAGCCTAAGGTCGAGCGTCTCTTTTTGAATTGTGAGTGAGTGGGGGGGTGCCACACCCTGTGGACCAATGTCTAACACTTCCCACGTCTAACTGATATGTCCTGTCGGCTATTGCATCAGTAACTGTTCACACACACGCCTACAAATATATTTATTAAACTGTGTGTATGTGTGTGCCACACCCTGTCGACGCTCCCGTCAATGCGTACGTGTAACTACGGCTGTGTGTACGCACGAACGCGCAGTCACACCCAACTATCTACCAAACACATCCCACGCCTACTATGTGTGCAAAACCTACGTTAGCATAGGGGCGTTGGTATTCGTATGTGAGCCTATATAACAATCAGGTGAAATAGATACATATGAGAAGTTTCACTTCCGCTATAGTAAAAAATATTGACTTAAGAAATATTTGGAAAGACGTACCTCGACTGTAGTGTTCCCCTGCGGTGTCAACCACACCCTTACACATTGTCTTTAGCGTAACTGAAACAAAGTTAAACCCCCCACCTCCAACCCATCAATTACATTATTGAAAGCTTAAACGAATTTATTTCAGATGTGTTTTATCGTTCAAAGATAAAACAGTGTTCAGCTACACTAGTTTTGAAAGTGTTATTGTGTAAGTGTTGTTTTGATTAAAGTTAAATTAACAAGATAGTTTTTTCATAAGTGAAAACATTATTGTAATTGATTCGCTAGTTTTGAAAGTGTTATTATTGTTTAAGTGTTTTTATTTTTGATATCAAAATAAAGTTTTTTTATAAGTGTAAACATTGTAATTGATCCTTCAAGAGATTAAATAAAAAGGTAAGTTTATTAAGTATCTATTCTAATTACAATTAATAAAATGTTTATATGTTAAACACTCTCCTCACCATTTGTAACATAACCTGACTGGATAAATCCATTGCCAAATTACATTACAGGCCTTGGAACCTTCATTCAACAATGCTATTAACTAAGCAATATTCGTACATTATTGTCTGGGGGTTTAGAGTGTTTTTGTTTTGTGTTGTGTGTCAATTTGTGTTGTATGTCTTATTATGTTGTAGTCCTAAAAAGGACTGTTTTGGAGATGCCTTGCTCCTCCACCGCCCCCTTTACTCGATAGAGATTGAAACAAACAAAAACACAGAAAGCATTAACCGCTAACCGAAATAAAAGTCGTATGTTTTATTAATAAATTTTAAATTACAGCTGTGTAATTGAATATATTTGTAAGGTAAGCTGCTTTGTTTGTATGTTTTAGTTAAAAAAATGTCATCTCCACAAGTTGTCCGAGCCATCAATAACAACATGATCCTCTTCAGGTTGGATTTCATGGACTTTGATCTCATGGATGGACTAAAGACATCCTTGCTGGACCTACTGAAGACGGAGGCTAGACGATTCGATGGAAACGTTAAATGGTGGGTACACAAAAAAATTTATGTTAATAACGTTCATATTTTCACAACTAATAATTTTTTTTTCAGCTATTTAAAAAAAATACTTTTTTTACAGCTAATAATTTTTTTAGAAAAAAAGTAGTCTAAACATCTACTAACATATAACTTTTGTATTTCTACAGGTACGTGGCGGCCAACGTGCAGATGACAAAAACCATCA
>JAAAKQ030107660.1:0-14169 GCA_010016005.3 Zanna intricata
GTGTGTGTGTGTGTGTGTGTGTGTGTGTGTGTGTGTGTGTGTGTGTGTGTGTGTGTGTGTGTGTGTGTGTGTTAGCTGTTAAGGTACATTGTGATGCAACTACAGTTTTTTCTGCAGGTTTTATGTGCAAATAAACTATTTGTGTAAATAAGAAAAACTAATATTTCACAATAATATAGGAAAATATCCTTATGACAACAACATTAACAAGTGCAGTAAAATATATTTAAAAAATAATTTCAAGGTAATATTTTCTACGGTCCAATATTTGTATATTCAGATTATGTAAGAAATGTGAGGAGAATTTAACAAAACTAAATATTTCATATTCGCAGTTATAATTTTAAATACAAAATATTTTGCCTAATATGATATCACCTTTTTTGAATACATTAAAGTAGAAAATTAAAAGTTTCATACTAAAAACCTACTTAGAAAGAAGAAACTATTAAAAAGATAAAAATTAATGAGAACAAAAACACAATATATTGCGACAAGTTTAAAGAACAAAATCACTGATTTTATAATACAGAATATAATTTTTCAACAGGAGAGTAGTTTTAAATAACATTATACCACAAATAAAACCACTGAAACTACTTAACCAGCAAAAATAACGATTTAGAAAGAGAAGTAAACAACACAAATCGTTAGCTGATGTTCAATATAAACTTTTCTTCTTGCAAAATTCTATAAAAAATTTCAAGTCCTTAAAAATTCTAAAATAAAAAATTTAAAGTCAGCTGGAGCTACGGTTTGGCTGTATGAACTAAAACATTGATCAAAAGAGATGAAATAGAATTTAAAACTAGAATTTTTAAAAACTATATGGGAACAAGACAATGAAAGCTGAAGCTAAAAGTAGTATAAAATAAAAGTAGTTAGCTTAAATATATACATAGATGTTAATAGCTATGATTTGAATCTGGACAAAAAGGTAAAAAACTGCGGTCTATCTCGAAGAACGGTAATCCCTTGTAAGTTAGTTGTTCTCTTTCTATTTTTATCTGTTGTTCCTTTTCCCACACATATGGAAGCTGAGTCATCCTTAACTTTTGCATGTATAGGCACCGATAGGGTAATCACATTTTTTTACTGGAGATCCTGAAGCGGTGCTGTATTATGAGATTGTGTTTGAGCTGTTTCCTCGATTATGGATTACACAATGAACAAAACTAGAGGTCTTTGATAACAGTCGGCAAAATCAGAGTTTCTTAATCGAAGTAAATTATAAAAATTTAAATTATTTATGATTACCATTAAATTCAACGGTTCAGAATTACTGATGTGAAATGATGATAATTTTGTTAAAATCAGCTTGAAGAGAAATAATATAGGTTATCAGAATTCCTCATTTTATTATACAATTATATTAAGTGTAGAAAGATATGAGACAACTGAAACAGAAGAGAAAATAATACAAGTAAATTGGAGAAGATAATTTTAGACAATAGACGTGGGTGAAAATTAATTATCCAAAGTTAACAAAGACAATATTTGGCTTTAAAAGACTTTCAAATAAATTATACTAGCATAGATATTTAATTGATATTTGTCCGCATTATAATCCATCTTCATTGTAGACCTTTCGACTACATACAAGGTTACTGTCGCTTTCTTTGCGGATAACAAAGCTGTTCTCGCTGTTGATGCCAGCCTTAATGTAGTATCTAATAGGCTCCATTTTTAGTTGGATGTAATCAGCAGGTGATTGAGTACATGGAGAATAAGTAACCACCATCAAAAGCAAGCAAAATCGAACCATGACACATTCATAATCAGGAGAGGTGGCCGCCCACGGGTCCAAATCGATGGCTTGTAATTTCGCAAACTGAGGGTGTAAGGTACGTAGGTCCACACTTCGACCATCACTAACGCGAAACGTTCGTATGACAAAGCGACTTGAGATAAATTTCAAGGAAATGTTCTGGTGGTGGGCAAAGACATCTATATCTACAAGCTTCTTACTATATCTAATAAGCTATATCTATATCTAATAAGCTGCTGGTGTACTCAACAATTCTAATACTGATCTGGATCCGACTTTGGGGTACTACGAGCAGGTCTAATGTGAAATCTTACAGCGGTTTTAAAATAAAGTAGAGAGATGTATAACAGAGGCACCTTGGTTTGCAAAAAACGAGAAATGCACAAATATTTAGGTTACGTCCGAGAGGAAACACAACGTTTTAGCTCGAAGTACGAACAGCAACTTAACCGCGTGAAGTACTTTAACATTACTTTCGTCATGAATCTCCGTCGATTCCTAGACAACTGGGATGTTGTTAGAAGATTAAAACGACTATATGTTCTGGACCTTAGCGACTATAGTGTGTTGAAGTGTAACTTCAATTGTTAGTGCTTTGCATTCGATTACTATTTTCAAATTAATTGTATTATTTCCTTTTTCTTCTCATCGTTTTTCTTTGTATTTTTAACTTCTTTTATTTTGTTTTCTTTTTTGTGTTGTTATTTGTTAAACGTTATTCATAATTGTATTACTTAGTGTAGGTGCTGTTTGCCACAAAAGTTTCTTTATAAAACTAGTGAATAATTTTCAAGGAGTTTTGCTGGGAACTCCTTATCATCTGATTGCAAATGTGATCCAAATTAATGAAGATTTATATTAATGTAACCGATTGCAAAAAAACTTTAAAACAAAAAAAATTCATTATAATAATCTCAATTAATTTATACATATCCTTACGATGAAATCGATCAATGTTAGGTAGCCGATTGAAAAAACCCAGCCGGTCAGACCTTCGTCAAGACTTTAAAGTTTAAGTTTATCTAATTTAGAAGTTAGTTGATAATATCTATACCCAACAGTCAGGGAGTTGTTGGAATGAATGGGTAGCCTCATTTATATGTATAAATATCTTATAAAAACTATACAAAAAAGAAAACTAATCCAAAGGTATCAGGAAATGCTACATAAATATTACTGCAAGTTACAAATAAACGGATATAAAAGTTTTTTCATTACCAAAACGTTATAAGCCATTCCTTATAGGTGTATGATTACTTTTTGTTCTAAAGAAATATAGAATCTCTTTAAAAAAAAAAAAAAAGTAAATAGATAAAAAATTTTACGCTCGCATCAATGTAGTCCGGTTACGTTAATAACATCCAGGAAGCCTTAGACTACACGTAGAACCATATAAGAATATCAATCTGGATTCTAGTTTCTTAATATCCTAATAAGGGTAGTTATTATTAAAAATAAATATGAAGATAAACATGTTATTCTTATTATAAAAACAGGAAAAAGTGAGTTGCCGAATGTTTGTAACAAAATACGAGAACATATAATTAAATTTAAGGAAATATAAAAATTAAATGATTATTACAGAAGTATTAATTAAGTTAAATCGATTTAAGTTTTTTTAGTATATTTAACAATATTTTATATTTTACTAGAAAACTTTTTAACAATCAACCTGACAATTCGAAACGATGTGACTAGTAATATAATTACAAACATATACCTACAACTACATAATGCGAGCTACTTGAAATGTATGTGATATTTATGTATGAAATCTAAAATTATAAATCTTGTGTTATTTTCTTTTGAAAAGATTTCAATTTTCTCGCAGAGGGTTTTTATTTTTCAATTATTAAAACTAGTTGTTGATATAGGTAAAAAATAAACAGTTGTGTTAATTTTCTAACAGGTTTCTTTTTAAATCATTACTACATTTGAATATTATCATTGCTAAATCTATAAAATTTTAAAGAAACTCATAGCTATCATTAAAAGAATTATATTTCAGATTAATATATTTACTTTGAGATGACATATTTTGCAAGTTGCGAGCAGAATTATAACCGGCAGTTGATCATGTCCTGCTTTACAACAAAAGGCTTATAACAGCGTTACCAGTTTCACCTTAAATTCAATCTATTTTAATCCAATATGTGTCCCAGAAGAATTAAATATCATAGAATTAAGTAACTGCCGAAATCAAAAAGATCAGGGTTAGACATCATATATTCAGCAAGGTGGGAAATCAGGTCTTCGAAAGAAACCTGATGCAAGAATTCGTGATAGTGGGATGTAACCCTTATAGTAGCGTTAAAGATGCCAAACAAGGAAGATTTAAGAAAGAAAAAAATTCCACGCAATATTACGTGAAAAATATTGTCGATCGTTTACTACGTTTTTAGTCTTACAGGTCTCAAACAAAATTTATAACCATATGGCTATTAAATTGAACATTTTTTAAATTTTCGGAAATATGTTTTTATCACGAATTTTATTATAAGTGATTGATGAACATTATGTGAAAAAATACCGTTGGACCTTTCCGAGAATCAAACAATTTTATATATATATATATATATATCTTAACAGCTCCGATTCCCTTCTAGATTATCTTCAACTTCTACTCTTTTCTGACTATCCCTTTTTCTGATCTTCAAGTAATCCTTCCAGAACTATTTTAATTAAATCTTCTCTAATAATATGTCCCAACCAGATAGTTTTCTATTCTGAATTGTTCCGAATAAGCTTTTATCCTCGTTAATTTTTTTCATTAGCTTTTCGTTTTTTACTCAGTCTGTTTATTTATTATTCCCCAGGATCCTCCATGCTCATATTTCAAATGCCTCTAGCCCTTTCTTATATATTTTATTATTAAAAAAACTTAAAAAAGTACATACTGAAGGTAAAATCCTACTAGACGCTTTTTTAATTCTAACTCTAATTTTTCTACATCAAGAATTATATGTAGATATATATATATATATATATATAAATACATATATCGTATAAAAATGAAGATTGTAAACATTAATCCAAACACTAAGCTAATAAAGGAATAGATTTAAAGTAAATAATCGTATAAAACCATTATAAATGCTTTAAAATTTTCATATTATTATTCTAATACTTGAATTACGAATTGATGATCTTATTTTGACTGTAATATTAAACCATAAAATAGAAGATAAAAAGATATTTTATTTTTATATAGCTCTGATCATATTTCAAAATGTGTTAATCGAAAAGAGAAAAGTATTGTAAATCAATTACTGCAGGATGTAATATTAAAACGGAAATGACATCAAGTAATATCTTTAAATGATTTACTTCCTGTAGTTAAAAAAAAGAAAAAAAATGATTACTTTATACTTTTGGTTCTTCATTCCAGAAAAATATCAACGAAGGAATGAAAATTTTTGAAGGGTAATTCATTGAGAATGTATATGTTTAGTGATGATGAAGTATTCAAGTGCACGCAACATACTACTATTAGGTTGAATGAAGAAAAAAAATTACATAGTGAAAGGAATAGAATGAAATAGAAGAGTAAGAAAGGTAGAAGAAAGGAATGAAGATGAAAAGAAAAAGAG
The DNA here is from genome assembly GCA_010016005.3 of Zanna intricata. Classification (NCBI taxonomy): domain Eukaryota; kingdom Metazoa; phylum Arthropoda; class Insecta; order Hemiptera; family Fulgoridae; genus Zanna; species Zanna intricata. Next base: position 5,359 of record JAAAKQ030107660.1, read on the forward strand.
AGAGATCTGTAGAGAATTCATAATCGAGTTGCTAGAACCGTCTGACTGTAAGTCCAGAATGCCACATCGCTACATCGAACGCGCGCCTAATACGGCTCTTTTCTTTTCATTAGAACATCTTTTAGCTACATTAATATAACCCATCTCTCATCTAACGATTCTTTTTCCTCTCCTCCAATTCTGTTTCTTTCATTTATTTTTTCTTATTTGAAACTACATACTAAAGCAACAAATGATATTCTTCTTATAGACACAAGACATTCAGATTTCACGGTTCAACAAGCAAACAATGTTGAAAAAAAAATAACTAAAGTGAATCTTTATGTTGTAATAAACCGACCGTGATGATTCTTCTCGTTCTTTTGCTAATGTATTACCCAGAGAATGCCGCATTCAAATTTTATTAAAAGTATTGTCCATAGTAATAGATAATGGATATGAACACATATTTACATAACAATAGGTTTAGATAGAAAATAAAATTATACATACACCACGATAAAATTCAGAACTCATTTAAGAAATATATTTAGAAAATTTAGGTATTACGGAAGTATTATATTTAGCATTATGTTAATCTTAATTAAATATTTCAGAGTAATCATAAAATCGTAATTATAACATTAAAAAATCTGATATGTTCAACACATTACTTCCTTGTACGCCTACTAAATTACATATACACATTTTTTTTTTTAATTAAAAGTGCATAAAATCTTATTTCATTAATAACTTCTGATATTTTTTCTCATATCTTTTTTTTTTATTGTTATTACTGAATTATCATTTACCGTAAACATATTTTTACAATAAGAGGTTAATAATTATTAATAAAGCAATATATTTAAATTTTAAAAAAAAGAAGAAGATGAAGTCTGATTCGGACCGATGAATACTCTTGTAAGATCCAAATATTTAATTTAATTAAAATTTGATATGACTGTTACTCTGGAACCAATAAAAATAAGTACCACTTATGATATATAGTTGAAAAGCTCTCAATGAGAGGGATTATTACTGCAGTTAAAAAAAGTCTCAATTCCAAATTTATTTTTGGAGTTTTGGTGTTTTTAGACACTTTTGGTTCATTCGATAGCAATCAAAATGGGAGGTGCACAACCAGATGTTACAACAGTCCTAAATCCAAAATTTCAACATCCTACAGCTAATCGAGTTATGCGAGATACATACGTACGTATATATATCAAGCCGAAACTATTCAAAATAGATTCAGGGATAGTCAAAATGGATATTTCCGTTGAAATTTTTCGAAACCGAAAATTTTTTTTAGAAAACGAAATTTTTCGCGATTACGATACTTCCTTGCACGAAGTACAAGGAAGTAAAATTAACGATTTTAACAAATAAATAAAAAAAAAAAATATCACACAAATACTATACGCACTTTAACTTAGTTTATCTATTACCGGTAAATTCAAATTATATGATTTATGTCTTGTGAAATATTAATCATAAAATATCAATATTATTAAAATATATGAAATTCCTTCCGTGTCACCTACTAATTCAAAAGGACAGAACTTTGTGTGTTATATTATAAATAAAATCATCAGTGTGCTAATTCTGCACTCCTTTTCACTTCGAAAGATGGTGTTTTAAGTTAAAATTATCTTATATAGTAAGAAATATAATAAAATAAAAATCATGAAAAAATAAATATAAGATGAAGATGAATGCAATCGCGATATTGCTCTAGAGTCACAGAACTACATTAAGGCAAAACATATCATACAATTTTTACTTTCCCGGCACCATAATTCTACAGATATTCTGCAAGAAGGAAAGTGAAATAATAAGTCAAAGATACAGCATGGTTTTTGCTCGATGTTTCGTGGCACAGGGTACTGAAAAAAAAAAAAAAAAAAAATGGGAGTAATGTTCGTATTTACCGTGCGTACATCCGCAAGTACGCGGGGTTGGCGTATTTGAAAACGTGTGACGGGAAAAAACCGATTTTGATGAAATTTGTCACAGAGATTCGAGTAAAAATGGGTAAATGGGGCAATTTTTGGGTAAAATTTTGGGGTGAATAACACCAGAGAGCTGGGTAGATAGTGTCTTTGGAAGTCAATTTTTTCTTAAAATTTCGCAAACGTAACCCAACTTTATATTAAGTTCAATATATGCGTTCATGCTTATCACATCATTTTAAAAAAAATATGTTGCCCCCAAATTCTCTCCCTTTCCCGTAAATCAATAAAGCTATTTTTTATTTATTACATATTTTTAACCAAATTTATTTTACGTCTTCCTAAGCATAGTAGTTATGCAAGCCACCCAAAAAATAAAAATTCTTTTGCGGGCAATATTGGGATTGGGGAGCCGATCAAAATAAAAGATATCGATTTTTAAAACTTTTTTGTGTATCATTATTTTCTACTTCATAAGAATGAATAACCAATACCAGGAAAGTATTATAATTTTGTCGTCAACTTTTTTTTTTTTTTTTTTACAGATTTAACACCAAAAAACAATAATACCTCATAAGTATTGTACTTATATCAAATTAAATTTTACATCTACAGGTACTGTTTTAAATTGAGCTACATACTTGTAACAAAGAAAATAATAAATTTAAACATATATATATATATTCATTCATTTATAATTTTCTTTATCTCAATTAAAATAAGAAAATTAAAAAAAAACCCCATTAACACACGTTCATTTATTTTAATTACAGCTTCAAGAAAATAATCACGATGGCTTTATTTTATAATCGAAATTAACAATTAAACGGTATTATTTATTTCTATTTTTAAGCAACTAAGTAAATTATTATTCGTTACGCATGCACATGCGTAAATTAAATGTAACTGTTGTCTGTTTTTTTTTTTTTTTTTTTAGTTGCAATCTGATATAAAATAAGAAATGATGAGAGAACGTTGTGTTAAAAAAAAAGCACAACAATAATAATAACAACAATAAAATTGGAGAACGGAACATCTGGTCCGTTATAAAAGACGATAGCCACTTTAAGGAACAATGCTCACTTAAATTAACACTAACACCATATACAGTTTATGTTAGTGTTAGGATAACTCAAGCAAAAGCCACTACCTGATCTAATTAGCGTGAAAAATAATTCTGTATATAATAAGAGAGGTTTTTGATATGGTTTTGCACATACCTACACACATATATGGTACGAATGTATGCGTTGAACTGTATTATCTAGGCTTAGTTCTACTATTTTTAAAGTAACAGAATGTAGATAGTGACCTCACGGTATTTTTTTTTTTTTTTTTTATAAAATGATCTGTTAATAACGGTAATTAACATTTATGTTTAATTTAGATGTGATTAAATAAGTTAAAAAAAAAAATCTTTAAATTATTAGAAAAATTAAGTTGACCAAAGAATTTTTTTTTTCTTTTTTTTTTTTTAATAAAACTGATTAAAGATGACTGACTAAAATGTACTGATTTAATTGATAATAATTAAACGTAAGGATAAAATTTCATCCTTTCCCAAGATCCTTTAATGATAATTAACTAGTGACCTTCGTTTATCTATATTATTCTAACATCTTTCTAAATATATTTTCCTATCATCATCCATTCTCTTTTAACAAATGTATTTTCCATAAAACTAGTCGTAGACAGTACAAGGCAGACTGCATCCCTTACAACTATTTATAGTATCAGCAATATAGTACTAAGAAATAGAATGAAGTTCCTTTTCTTCAGTCGATGATACGAATCCAAATGTTTTCATTACATTTGTTGGATCCGGATTTGAAATACAAATATCACTTATATTTTTTAATCATCGTTTTCCTAAGGCAGCTTAGGAAATCGAAGATTATCTCTTTAAAATTTCTCCAACTGATTTGACGTTCGATTCATAATTTTATATTCTTTTTTTTAATCTCTTTTCTTCAGTTTTCTCTATAAATATATTCATACCGATTTCTTTTAAATATCAAATTCGTTCTTCTTGTTAATAAATCTGAATTTAAGTAATAATTATAAAATACTATAGAATATAAGAAGAATTATTGAAAATTTTTTTTTGTTTTTTTAAGCATTGTCTAACATGATTTACATCACAGTATTTACTAAAGTGATGTACTACAAAAATAACTGAAACAATAAATAAATAAAAAATATCTTATTAGATTTCTTAAGAAATTTAATGTACATACTTTAAAAAAAAAACCCGTTAAATTAAAAATGATATCTTACTGTAATTGTTTGAGATTTAAATTTGAAAAATTTAGTTTCTTTTTATGAAAACAACAATTAAGAAAACAGATTCAATTTTAAATTATATATATACATTTCTATTCTCTTGTATACTTGAAGAATTAAAAGAAATGTAATATAATATAAAGAAAAGGATAATAAATACATAAATCATATTAAAAAAGATTTCAAATGTAATAAAGAACTGCGGAAATAAAAATTGACGATAAGAACGAGAAATGAGGAATTGATAGTGGATTACAAAAGAAGTAAAACCTGAAAGGTAAATATGGAAAAAAAATTAAAAACATTTTGAATGATCACATATTATGTAAGAATTGTACATAAAAGAGGATCAAATATTAATTGATATCAAAGAAAAGATCGTAGGATGATAATGTTAGAATAGAAATAATAGAGGATTAATTTTAACACTGAAAAAACAGATTTAGAGAAGAAGGATATGTATCACTTAGTGATAAATTTTAACTCAGAACGGGTCAGAAGGTAAAAAATAAACTAATTTGAGTATTGACAAGCCAACAAGTAACAGAGACTTTATTGAACACCAACGAGAAGTCATGCGTGCGCTGTAGATGATTAGATTATTGCGAATCAGATAATAATTTATTCAATGACGTCACTGCATGACTTTATTCGAATTTTCATGACAATAATAATTTATCATTTTAATTCAAGTTGTTAATTCAGATAATTTGTAAAATAATTTTCTTCTTTTTTTAAAAAAAATATTTTACAATTAATTGGGTTCTAGGAAGTAAACTGTGATGGAGAGTTTCGGCTCTGGGTAATGGGAATGATAATGAATAGAGGTGAATACCGATGCTCATGTAAGAATTCATGCCAAACAATTCGGAGTCGAATCTGAATCTATTACCTACCGTAGCAGTTACCACTTTCCTCAAAAAGTGTGTTTAAGAGAATTAATAAAATCGGTAGTATTTTAATTACTTTCACCACTAGTGTGGTGAAAGACGATTGGCTACATGGATCTTCAGCAACGGAATCCGCACGTTCATTACCCGGAATTCTCACACGTCTGGGAATCCAGCAGAAACACGTATGTTGCGAGGGTTCAAATCAGCGACTGCATTATTAATTTCGGTTACGATAGGATGTCTAACGGCTACGAATTTTACCCTCGATCTAGGGAGCTTCAGCCTGAATAGGTATTACTTTCACACTATCTCAGGAAATAAGCAGACAGTTTACCATCAAATTTTTCAACGATGTGATTTACCATAAAATGGCATAATGGCATTTGTGCCAATGTTTACCGCAATGGCAGTGAGTTTACCATCAAATTTTTCTGAAGAAACTCCTTAATTACATTTGTATAGATAGTAGCATCACAATTAAGATAAGGTACTGGGGAGGATACAAATCACATATCTGAAAGTTTTTGAAATAAGTAAGTAACTTTACTATTAATAAAATCTGGATATCGTGAAATGAAAATATACAGTTTTAAATCGAATAATAGAATAATAATAATAATAAAAAGAGTAAAAGATGTAACACAAATGAAAAAGTCACATAAAAATAAATATCGATAAAAAAATTTGTTTTTCTTTTCTTTTTTTTTACTTTCATCAATGAAATTGTGGTGTACAGTATTCTAAGCTTATTTACAATCTTAGGTTTATATATTTACAAATTAAACAAATTTTTTCTATTCTTGTATTTACTAACATTGAAAATTAATCTTTAATTCCTTTATAATAATAGGAATTACTATGACAAAAAATATGTTATTTAAAGAAAGAATAATAATTATAGACTTCGTTTATGCGGATGTAACTAAATTTATTATTATTTTTTTACTATAATTTGATCAAAAAATAAAATCTATGAAGAATTTCTTAAAGGAACACAAATAATAACGTATTATTTTAAAGTTGGCCGTAAGTTACATACTTGATAATTATTATTTAAAAATAAATTATAATTTTTCACTTCAGATTGCTATGTTTAAAATCTATGCAAATAAACGATAAAATAAGGAAGGCACAAAATATCGATGAGTCATAATAAAAAAAAATTGAATAAGAATCTTACCAGTATTATTCATGTAAATGAAAAGAAAAAAAAATAGAGCTTTGTACGTTCGGGATATACTATTAAATAATTTTTTTTCAAGGTTCAAATTTTTTGTTTGCTCAATTTGCTTATAATTTTGATTTACTTCTAATTTTATGTGATTTAAATACTATGACTTAAAGGAAGTGAATGTATCCCGATAAAAAAAAACACAAAAGTAAATCAAAACTGAGAAAAAAAAAATCATACATGCATTTACGAATCATTGGCAACATCTAAAGAGAAAAGAAAAATCATATTTAATAGTAACGTACATTACTACGCTTTCAAAACAAGGTAACTACATTGTACAACAACTGCACAGGCGCCACGGTTCGTAGTGATGAGATAAAAAATAACAGTGAGGATATTGGAAGGTTGAAAGCTCTTCATGTGCTTGACTTAGGGACTACTGAATGACAGTTTTCTTTGTTTAACCTACGGAACCACCGTTAAGGTATATCTTCAGAGGATGAGATGAACGAATTGTAGTGTGTGTAAAAAATGTCATGCCTGACCGGGATTCGAACCCGGGACCTCCAGATAAAAGGTGGAGACACTGAATGACAGTTATCAGTTACCATCGTCACATATAGTTATGTTATTTTTGTTTACTTCTTTTTTTTCTTTATAGCTACAAGTCATTTCGTTCTTTGTTTAACTAGCTACCGTTTGATTATTTGTGTTTTTATTGAATATTTATTTGTTTATTAGTTTTCATTTGTTAAATATTTATTTCTATGAACTATGAAGTGTTGGCAGATATATATATTTTTTCTAAGAACTGAAAACTTTTGTTATCAGTAACAATGTTGTGTTATCTGATAACTTTTGTTATGAATTGACTTACGAACTTACTTAAGTTACTTACTTGAGGATTAACTTACTTAAGAACACACTATCATTGAATGAATTACTACTTATGATTCCACATACGGACCCGATTGTGAACACCCTAGTTGTGGAAAAAATGTATTTGCATTATTTTTCTTAATTATCTAGGATTATTAAAAAAAACCCATTTTTTTTAAACGATTTCAAAAAAATGGAAGAAGGTTATGAATTGACCTATTTTTGTATATTTAATATATTTTTACTTTTTCATTTTTAATTTGTTACAGATATCTATCTAAAAGGTAAGCTATCATTTTTGATATTTAAACTCGAATCATTTAGATATTTTTTGTATTGTTAAAAAAATATTGTTAAATTAAACAACGGTATACATAAATTAGAACATAAAACAATGGAATGTATGCTATGATTGTTTAAAAATAAATTTTATAGAAAATTATATTAAAAAAAGTAAATTAATGCTAACTTAATAAAGAAAAAAGTTAAAAAAACGATGAAACAAAAAAAAATTTACTTATGAAATGAGATTACAAATTTTGATGTACCTATTATGAAAACGGTACAAATAAGAAGGGAAAAAGAAAAATAGAATAAAAGAATGAATAAAAATAATGTAGAAGGATATGTACGGCCTTTGTTTGTACAATAAAATACAAATACAAAAAGGATGAATAAAAAACAGAATTATTATGAGATGATGTAAGGAGTATTACCGTGTTAAAAATGAAAGAAAGACATTCTTTGATGGTTTGTTTGTAAAGAGAGTAATGGACTCGGGAATAAACGATGGATACAGCACGGATGAAAATGAAGATTTAGATGAAAATGAAGAATATATAATATGATTGTAGGTACAACAAATAAAATTAAAAATATATATATATATATAAATTCACTGTTAAGATACTTGTTGCCGGTCGCCCATCTCTACTTCCATGACTTCAACACTAACTTGTTAGTTGGTTGCTGGACTGTGCATACCGGACGGAGGTCGATGCACCCACCCTAATTGCTCGCAATAAACAGCCGGGTTCTCTGGTAAGCAGAGAAGTTCCTTCAGGCGCATCCAACCTATTCGATAAGCTATTTTGCTCCAGTATTTTCATCAATGTTAAAAATCTTCCTCATTCTTTTGCATAACATCATGCAAAATAGCATGAACATGAACACCGTTTTTAACTGTTATTTTTTTTCTGTATAAATTCAAACAAGTTGTACAAAAATCTACCTTAAGGTCATAATTGGTATCTATTTATATTTTTAACAAATAAATCCCTTTAATCTTTATTTAAGATGCGATTTCATATTAAAGTATATTTTAAAAACAGTTACCGAATCTAACTAAATCTTTAATTAATTCAAAATGACTTGAAATTAAGAAATAAACAAAATTAAAATACAACTTATACTGTATAAAAGAAAGAAAAAAATCAAAATCTATTATAACATCTATTATAAATGGAAATAATCAACAATCCTAATAAATGTATATTAGGCCGTCGTAAAACTTACATAAACATATACACGCGCATATATATACATATATCAAGAAGTTCGCTAGAACTTCTTCAGTAAGGAGAACCGAAGAAGTACTTAGCGAACAATATTATCTGATTATATGACGACCATAACCTTCAAAATGAGAATC
>JAAAKQ030107671.1:0-14168 GCA_010016005.3 Zanna intricata
GGGAGGGGGGGGGGGGGGGGGGGGGGGGGGGGGGGGGGGGGGGGGGGAGGGGGGGGGGGGGGGGGGGGGGGGGGGGGAAAGAGAGAGAGAGAGGTGTATTGGGAATCACCAACAGATCATTGATGTTCTTTCTCCCATCTATCATTCTACATATATTATACACAAATATGTATAAATTCTCATTCCTTGTCTTTCTCTCCTTTATATATACTTAGCGTCTCATAACAATTTTTGATTATGAGTCAGCTATTTTTTTCTCCATGCAAAAGTTTATCACAAAAGTGTTTGGTACAATGCGCCAAAAAAAGTTTTCACTTCAAAAGTAATATTGCCATATTTATTTGCGGTCATGATGATTTATTCAAACTGCAAAAAATTTTCACTTTCATTCGATGAAAATTAAATATTACATTTTTTATATTTAACACTTTTCCAATACATTTTAAATTAAGAAAACTGTATTGAATGGTTATTCTAGAACTAAAAATTTGAAAAAGTTGCATAAATTTAGATCTGGAAATGTTTTGTTTTCTAGTTCCAGCTACTGAAATATTCACCAAGATTTTGTTTCACAGTTAACTACTAATGTAGTGCTAAACTCTTTTAGAGCTGGCCTTTGTGGCATGAGTAGTAGCGTCTTGGCCTTTCATCCGGAGGTCCCAGGTTTGAGTCCCAGAACAAACCAAAAACTCTTAAACACAATTATGGTATAAATTTACTACAAATTATTTAACCTGAAAATTATTTTAAAAAATTGTTCCCAGAACTGTACCTCATAACTTCTGAGAAAATTGTGTAACTACAAAAATTCAAGTCAAAAAAATAATTTTTTTTAGTTTTGCCAATTAACAGATTACCAATGTTACAAATTTTTAATTAGAATTTAATTTTGAGAAAACTTGCATAAATGAAGCCAATAAACTAATATTTATTTGAGAAATTTGACTTCAATAAACACAAAAACAAGGCCAACTAATTAAGAAAATTTTTAAATGCAATTTAATACAGCTGTTTTATCTGTAAATCAGCTGACTATTGTATAATATATTCAAAATTGAATTTTGGCATCACTGCCTAAAGGAACTGAAATATAATTAAAATGTGTTCCATTGTTGTCTGTTATTTAATAGTAAGCTGTTTGAATTATGATTATTTTAAAAATTTGAATTTAATCTGGTATTCTAGATGTAGAAGAAAAGTACCCTTTTTCTTTTATAAAAGAATTTATACCAAAATTAAAGTAATTTAATGCTCAATATGCTTTCAAGTATTTAGTAGAACTTTTAACAATCTGTATGAGAGTACATGTGAATTTTTAACTTGAAAAAACTACGGATGAAAGCCCAAGACACTACCACTCGTGTCATGGAGGCTGGCATGCATTTCCAACCTGAGAGCATCTCCACATTCTATATCATGAAACAAAAGAAAAATTTTTAAAAGAACATTTTGCTGGAAAATGGATGTCATCAAGGAGGCTCTATAAATTAGCAACCACGGTCTCTAGACCTCATCTATCAAACTATGACTTATGGGGTTAGTTGAAAATTGAGGTTTATAACCTCAAGTTAATAGTACATAGATGAACTGATCGGTCAAATTTTTAAACATTGCTGCCCTCATAAAGTAATGTGAAAATATTTTGAAGAAACTAATATACAATACTTGGGAACGAGTTAAAAATTTTGATTGATTATAATGATGGAGTTTTTTTTAACATTTATTGTAGGGTAATGAAATCTATTTAATTTAGTTTGTTTTATTTTCAGTAATATTTTCAAGGTAGATTAATCTTTACTAGCTTATATATTGACAGTTTTGATTTTTTTTTATTATTTTGAATTGTAAAAACTTCTATAACATTTTACTTCTAATTAAAATTTCTTGAGCTAATATTTGTTCTTTATTGATTTTATTTGCACTGATCACAATTAAATTCTCTATAATATTTTTTACAAAGTTGTATTTGTTAACTGACATCTTAACAAATTTATTTTTTATCAAAGCTAAAAAATTGTGGAAATTAAGGAAATAACTATGGCAACCATTTTTATCATTTTTGGATTACATAATAAATATACTAGTTTTCTGCTCCAAGTCCAAAAAGTTCAGTACTGTTTTATATTATTTACAGAGTAAAAATCAGGGTGAAATCTTTCAGTAGCTGTACCTCCAAAAAACAAAGCATTCCTGGACTTAAGTTTATATCACTTTTCTTTATGATTTTTATTTCTATAATCACTTTCTAAAGAAGTGTCCTTCATAATGGAATATCCTTATATTAAATGAATAATAAAGATAACTTACTCTAATTTTGGTGTAAATTCTTTTACAAAAGAATAAGGGTACTTTGCTTCATCCATATTATGACACTGTAGAAAATATTCTGAAGAATCTACTATAGCTACAGCCAAAAGTATGTCTTTATTTATTGCCATTGGGCAAACTGGAAATCCACAATAATCAACATGCTCACCAATTAAATTTACTCTTCCAGGCATTTTTATAATTTTCATAGGTCTTTTATCATATTTCTGTTCAAAAAATTGTACTAAATCTGTTAAACGAGCACTTAATTCTCCACAAGACACATCTGTCAAGAATGAATTTCGTATTCCATATAGATTTTCTAAACCAAAACAGTTGTCTAAAACAGAATAAAAATGAAAGACTAATAAATATATTTAAAATGTAAATAGATGAATCAGTAATAAACTAAATCATTAAGGCCATTAAATATAAAGTAAAATAACTGAATGGTTGCAGTTGAAGAGCAAGATTCAACTTCCACAAACATCATAGGCAATCTCAAGAATAAGAAACCAAGCTTACTAGAGAAAGTGAGTGGTTCATCATTTTTAAATTCCCTTTTTCACAAATGAATTGTACCATTATTATTCACTCAGCTAGTCAAATCCCATAAATGAATATAACATTCAAATTTATTATTCACTCTGTTTATCACAAGAATTTGCTATCATATACCCATCATCATTACCCATGAGATATCTGTTTTAGTTTGAATTATAAACATGATCTATGTGATGCTTTAACAAGTAGCTTTCCTGAAACCTTTTAATACTGATAGGCTTAAAAAAATGAACTTGGGGTTGGGTTTAAATTAACAAAATATCTCAGGAATGGTTGATCTGAGGCTGTACAAGCCTAGACTTATTTCAATTACATTAATACTTGTCAAATTATGAAGTAATATGTTACAGTGGTTCCAAAGGTTAAACAGAAAAAAGAGAGGTTTGGAGAAATTTGGCAAAAAGTAATTTTTTAAAATTATTTTTCTATTCGGCAGATTAATTTACAGAAAATATAATATAAACATTATTATAAGTGACCTACCAGTACTTTGAAAAACAAGTTTAAAGTAACTATAATAATAATATATAAATATGTATGTATGTATGAAAATGTACGGACAGGCGTTTTACTTCATAAAATAACTGATATAAAAAAAATCAAAAACATAAATATACATCCTGTAAATGTTTCTTTTAAGGTACATAAAAGTTTGCGAACTGTATCACAACGCGAGTTACCGGAAAAAAGTTATAATTTACATGAAGAATATCTTTTTATCAGAAAATGGGTTACTAAAATAAATAAGCAATAAGAAAACGGCTGGTGTTAAATCGATGAACTTTATCAGATTTTGCTGTCGTGTTTAAATATATTTCACACAGAAACAGTTTGTAGAACAAAATATCTTTCTTTACCTTCCAATTTGCTTTCCATCATTTCAAGTCAGCTCGAATAATCATTCATAAGACTGACAACATAAGGATATATTTTTATCTAGGTCTTTTTAAAGGTTATCTCACACGGTACCCTACCAATCCTCAGGTAATATATATATATATATATATATAGATTGTGATTTGATCTGCGACTTCAGTCAGAATCGTTCTGGTAGTTCATTCTTAACTGGAAGAAGTTTAAAACAATCGTTATTTAAAATAACTTAATAAATCATATAGTTCAAAAAATAAGTATATAAATAAGTTCTAAATTTTTTATCATATTACTAGTTTTTACGAGAATATAATAAAGTTATCTAAACTATTCTGCAACTTCCGAAATGTACTCTAAATATTCTTTGCGAATAAAGTAACATATAATATTTTATAAAATCATAAACATAATATTTATTCAACTTTCAAACCAGGAAATTGTGCATATTTTAATTAAGTTATGGAGATCGATTCGTATGGAACGTTTGTCTCATTTTGTGGCAAAATTACGCACATACCAACGAAACAGTAAACATAAATCAAGAAAAACAAAACAAACCATAATTTATAAAGTTTTAAATTTAAAACGTTAATTCAAATAATTTACTGATACTGATAACGAGTGAAAATTACACTAGTTACTTTACAAGATTCCTTCCGTATTTTAAACTGTGAATTTGATTTATGTTTACAGAACGATTGTGGGCATTAACTGAATAAATTATATTTCTATTTTCTAATTTAAAAAAATATTATATGTACTAACCGTGACTTGAAGTAGCTTCATTCATTGTCACTTTCTTACTGACACTCGGACGTATGCAATAATCACACACTCACTTCTAAATTTATTTCTTATCAACGATACATTCTCATTAAGTATATTAACATAGTAAATATTACTGTTATAAATTCCCTCTTAACAAAAAAATTTCCCTTTATGAAATTTTAAGACATTCATTTATTCAACGTATACGACGAAACCTATGGAATCAAAATATTAATGGCATCAGCTGTTATTTTAATAATGTTCCACTTAAATTTTTAGCAATGAAAATTAATTTAAAAAATGTATATGTATCTTCACAGTCTACATCACAAACTGACCTTTTCTTTTTATTAGTGTTTAATATTGAAGTGGGAAAATCCCTGCAGAATGATTTCTGACATCCAGAACGTTGCTTACTAAGTCATTTTTATACCAAGTACAAAACTTAGACTTTTCTTTCATAGACTGGGATCATTTAGTACAATTACAATACACCCGTTGATTATCTCCAGTGAGAAAAAATAAATGAGTACACAAAGGAACCTATTAACAAATGACAGAATATTTGCCCCATTCAGTAATATTAACTAAAATGTTAATTTATAAAAGTTAAATAAAAAAAAAAAAGTGTGTCTTCCTAACAAGATTTAGGATGATTTGAGAATTAATTTAGTATGGTCTGATACTATGTTTTCTAACAATTTTACATCATATTATTTGTATATTTCAGTTTACCAGTCTTTCTTCTTCTTTCCAGTTATGGGTAATGGGCTATCACCTTCTGTATTTCCCCCCAACAACCCTTTTCATCTATTCAAAACTACTTCTACTCATTTTTTTTCTTCTTACCTAATTGTATCTTAATTATATTATTTGGCTCAGGTTTTTTAAAATAGCTACTTTAACTTAGGAATCACTTTTTTTTACAGAATAGCATTACTTATTATTCTTAGTTACAGCTAATTAAAAAAAAAAGAAAAAAGTTCAATATAATGTCCATATAGCTAGAATATCACTGGGTCACGTTTAATAAAAAAAATCCCCTAAATAGCAAAATATTTTGTCAAAAATTTCCAGATCACAAAAATGTTCTGCAGCAATATGAATGAGACAGTATATAAAAATAGCTGTTCAGAATAAAATTTGGCTTCAGGCCTTACTATATATCTCTCTTTATTTTCCAAGCAGGGAATTTATAGAAACTTTCCATTTTAAATGTAAAAGTTTTTCTTATGATTAAAATAATACACAAAAACAATAAACCTTAATCTAGCAAGGCCATTCATTTATTATGGATATTCTTTACCTCTTCATTTTTTAATAGTATATAGGTTAAAAAAAAACTTCAAAATTGGTTATAAAAACATAGAAGAAAAATTTAACTAATGTGGTTTGAACACTGAATTTAAAACATTTAAAAATGATCAAACTTTATGAATTAAATATGAAACTCATTGTGTGTCCTATAATAAATATTATAAAAATGGAAATAAAAAAAAATGTTAATTTATTTAGTATTTTTTATGAACTCTCAAAAGCCGGTTTAGGTTAAAAATTACATTAAAAACTGCACGATTTTCTTTTCACAATAAAATAATTAATTAACTCTAGACAGATTATGTTGAGAAAAAATTAACTGCAATATGAGGTTTTTATTATTATATTTTTTTAATAAGTAAAAAAATCTTATACTTGTTAATACAAATTAAAAATTTTTAGTCTATATTCAAACCATATTTATTAATTTAATTTGTTTTTTAGTCTGATTTCTTTTCATAACTAATTATTTCACTAAAGAATGTATTTTATTCTATTTGAATTTACTATAAATTACCTCCTCATATTCACTTTTGTATTTGCTGATTTATTAAATCATTTAAACATTTATTTTAATGGTTATATTTAATTAAAAAAACTATACTAAAATCTTTTATGAAAATTTTCAAGCAACTTTTGATATTCAGTTTAAGCAACTTAAAGACACTCAAGTTTTAAACAATGTTTGTTTTTCATGTTGAAGAAAATGTTAATTATCCACAAATGATCAGTATGTTGAAACATATCATTTTAGATTTATTATTAGTTACTCAGTTTCAGATTATGTAGTTACTGAAGATCTTTTCAGAGATAAAATTTAGCTTTCTTCAAATCAGTTATTGGTGGCATTTTTAATTGCACCATTTAACACCAAATATCTGGAGTCACGCACTCGATAATTTGACACCCATTTTGCGAGAAACATATCAACTGGGTTATAGGAGCACAACTACATATTCCTGGCTTGAATGGTGAAAATAGATTTTGGGCCAAGAAAATGAATTCTATATTAATAAATCTAATCATAATCTAACACTAGCATCTTACCTTACCTATGTCTGCTATTAACTTTCAATTATAATGAAGTTTTATTAATCTTTTCTCTAATTTTAGTAGTATTTTTGCATCTAGCTTTTATATTTTGGTAAAAATGATTTTTATTTATTTCTAATGATTTAATTTTAAAACCTTCATGGAAAAAAAATTCATGACCAAGGAATATCATGTTTATATTGTTTTAAGTAATTTTACATCACCGAATTTAAAAAAGAAAAAGTTGAAGATTTATGCATACAAATACATACATTAATAGCCCAGGAAAGATAAAAGTGAGAAGTCTTACCTTGCCCAATAACAGCAGAAATACTATGTTTTATTTTAAAGAAAGTAGATATGGCCTAAAAATGAAACTGTCAGTTCAACAAGTTCAATGAGTTATTATATAAACTGATTACCTACTTAAAGCAAATGTATTACAGCAGTTTAAGCAAAATAAACAACTTTCAATCAAATTTAGCTTCACCAAGTTACATTAGAGATTTGGTGGACAAAATGTTTAAAATTTCAACGATCGTGGGATCAAAAATAATATGTCTGTAATAAGAGTTAAAGCCCAAGAAATCTAAACTCTAGAGCAGATATTTTTCAAACTGTTTGCAAAAGAGACAATAAAAGATTAAAAAGGAAAACTTTAAAAAAATAAAAACCCAAGAAGTAAAATTAATGATTCATTGATGAGAATGTAATAGAATTAAAAGTGAATTGGAACAAATAATGAATGATCAAGATTCATCATTGCAAAAACTTTTTTTGGATTCAATCAGTGATAGAGATATTTAAATTAAAAATAAATAAGAATAAAAAACAAACAAAATGATAATTAAATGTGATACACTGCTAAGTTATAAAGTAAGGCCTGTAAGGTAAAGGATGACACTTCTAAGTTATAAAAAACCATATAACTGAAAATTGAACAATTGTGTTATTTTTTAAAAATAAAAAGGATGGATAACTTACGGAAGTTTAATAAATGAATTAATGATTAGTAAAGGAAGTCAATACACAATATTTATTACTATTGTCAAACATCATTTTGAAACTGTGAGAATTAAAAAAAAAATTCAGATGAATTAGTGTTTTTAAACAGTAAACATGAAAGATTAGTAAGTCAGAAAGTCTACAAACAGAGGATTTTGAAATATGGCATCATCATCATCATCATCATCATATGAGAAAATTCAAAATTAGGTGGATTGATAAAACTTGAAAATGAAGATATTTTAAGACAAATCAGTCAAAAAAATCATGTAACAAGATTTTAAAAGAAGAAGAAGGTTAATAAATCAAAATTAAATTACAATATTAAATTAAATTTAATATTGATATTAAATCAATATTAAATTTGTTAATTTAGAACTGCAAAGAGAGATATAGTTTATAGAGATACAATTAAGAGTACAAAATTCAAATAAGTTAAGATGTATGATTTAATAAATATATTGAAGTTAAATATATTTATTGGCCTGGAGAAAGGAAAAGAGAAATTAAAAAAATCATACATTTGAATCCATTTGTGAAAAAATACATTAAAAAGTGGTCTTAAACAACCCTCTTATACAATAACAATATATAAAATAATAATGTATTTTGATGTTAAAGCTGCACTATGACCTTAATTACAAAATTACCACAAATAAATAAATTTATTAATATTTGGTAACATCGATCCACTGCATTGACAAAACCATAATCAATGCCTCTCTACTGCTTTGTCTTATGTCCACCATACTCTCACGGTTTTGCAAGAAGTTCTGATATGTCTTGAACATTCTGGAATGCCTGTGCAAACATATATAAATGCTGCACCTTGTTCAATTCCTGCCTGTCTCAGTTGAATCAATTCTTCTATCGCTATCAAATTTATTGTGATGTGAATGTTGTATATTGCAATACGGTATTAAATATTCATGGCAGTAGATTTATACAGAAACATGGATAAATTTTTAAGTGGATGTAAGCGAGCATTAGACTGCAGTAAAGCATTAACAAGTGCACAGAGGAGCGTGGTTCTGAAAATAAAATCAAGAAATTATTCTCTCTTAATACTTACATTTTGGGTTTACCAATACTGAAATAAATGAAAAAGAAAGGCCCCTGTGTGTTTTGCTCAAAAGTTTTGGCAGCAGACAGCATGAAACCTAATAAACTTAAATGACATTTGGAAATGCTTCATAGTGAGTACGTTAACAAACCTTTGGAATTCTTTAATTAACATCATAAAAAAAAGAAACATAATTTAAAATAAAACTTTGTAAATGAAAAAGCTTTACATGCACTCTTACACAGTTTTATATAAAATAGCCAGAAGTAAAAAACCTCATACCATTGGTGAAAAGCTTATTTTATTAGCTGCAATTGAGATTGCAGAAACTATGTTTGGAGATAATTTTGCCAAACAATTGATGTCCATACATCTATCAATGATACTGCTGGCCATCGTATTGGTGATATGGCTGAAGATATACAGCATCAGCTTTTTGGGAAGTTGTGTAACCAATTGTTTTCAATTCAGCTAGATGAGGCAACAGACAGCAATACAGATGTTCATTTCATTGCTTATGTTTGATTTTGTGATGATATGTCAGCGGTAGAACTACTTTTCTGCAAACCAATATAACACAAAACAAAAAAACTCGCATTATTTGCTATCTTAAATGATTTTATTAACGAAGCAAATAAGGAGTGAAAAACTGTGTCAGAATATGCACTAATGGTGATCATTCAATGTCTTAGATTCTAAAGTATTAATTCTAGATTCCAAAATATACAAGCCTTGTGAAACAAAAATTTCCAGTGTGTCTGGACACATTGCATGATCTACAGAGAAGCACAGGCTTAAATTTTTTTTCTAAGAAATGAGCCCTGGTCTGAATATTGTGCTAATGATGGTTTTAACGGTTATATAAAACTGAGACCCCCAAGTATTTTTCTGCATTTTGTAGAGACATGGGTGCAGCATTCAGCATTAGTATTTTATTGCAAGGCAAGATGGTTTTCACATGAGCAATTTTTACAACATATTTATAATTATGAGATGAAATTGCCATTTTTTTTAAAGAGGAAAACCTCTTTAAAAGAGGTTCACCTGGAAGCCGAGAAGTTTCAAGATGGTTTATTTATGAAGGAATTGAGCTACTCGGTCGACATATTTGAGAAATTAAACACTTTGAATCTTCAACACCAAGGAGCAAATACACATATGTCGGATATGAGTGATAAAGTTAATACTTTTTGTAGAAAATTAGAATTGTACAGCAGAAGTTTAAAGCAAAAAAACTAGAAATGTTTGCAAATGTGGATGAACTGTTAAAACTTAAAGGGTGAAGAACAACATGTGAAAGTTGTTTTTGTAACCATTGAAAATCATTTAGCCATGCTGACAAGGAATTTTATAAAGTTTTTTCTACTTTCACTTAAAAAGTTGATGAAAACTTGGTGGTAGCAAATTACACTGGTAAACAAAGTTTTTGTCACAAAGCAACTAAATTGACATTGTAAAAATACTTTTTTCATTGATCTCATACATAATGTTCTCAGAATTTTTTTATCACCCCCCCGTTTTGTGTTATGCCCTATTTATCATTACATATTATGGTGTACTTAATATTGCTGATTACTTCTAGTACAACAGAATTGTTATTTGTAGAGATTAGTCATAACTGAGTACAGTAATTATGCTTGTACAGCAATGACTCATGATCAGAATTGTTACAACTATGGCTAATCATAAGAGTAATCAGTTTCAGGCAGTGTGCATTTTTATTTCAGTTAGTAAGCATTCAGAGGTGTCTCTAAATTTGTTCAGTTGTGTATTTCTTTGTTAATTTACAATTAAGTGATTTTTATGCGTTTAAAATATGAAGTGACACAATGACTAGAAAATTTGTAAATAAACAAACTCTTTTTTGTTATATTTGTGCGAGTTAATGTTAAAAAATCAACTGCGCATATTTACACCACACATTAAAAAGTCTTACAAACGTTATTTCAGATGTAAAGTTGGTGACCAAGATAAGACCTAGGCTCCTCATTATTGTTGCATTACTTGCGTCACTCTTCAATCAAAATGGGTTAAAGGATTTAACGCAAGAAATTCACAGTGCCAATGATCTGGAGGTAACCAAGAGATCATGCACAGACTGTTGGTTTTGTTTGACGAATGTTTGTGGTATCAATATTAGGGAAAGTGGGGTCCAAACATGCTTGCAGACTATTGTTGAACACTTTAAAGGGATAGACCTGAAATAGATAAAACAAAAAAAGAAAATATAGCAAGAAAACTGACACTTCCAACTTCTAGGCAAGCATGAATTTTATTGTGTGTAAAAAAAAAATTTAAATCACTTGTCGCTCAAAAAACTTATGTAATAGGAAAAACCAGTTACATTTTTAAATTCAGTGTAAAAAATACTACTAATAAGTACACATATTATAATTCTTGTGACAAAAAAAAAAGTAATTTTTTTTGTTGACCAGTGTTATGAGTAGGTTGGAGGGATCAATTTCAAAATACTCCAGAAGGGCTCTCAACTGCCGAAGAATAAATTTTTATAGACTTCACGACAAGTGGTGAAATCAAAAGATGATTTAGTACTAAATCACTTTTTGAATTTTGGGTATGGGTAGATGATGAGTTTTCTGTATTGAAAACAAGAGAATTTTGTATACTAGTACCATTTTCAACATCCTTACTTTGCAAAATTGGATTTTGTGTAGTGGCTGATTAGAAGACAAAATATATATCTCGGCTAAATCACAAAACAAACCGATTGTGTCTATTTCTAATATTAAACTTTCCTTTGAAAAAATTTGCTTGACAAGATAGGGCCCAAGGGAATCACTAATAATAATTATTAAACTTGTTTTTAATTTAGGATTGACAAGTTAATATTTAATACATTGTGCAGTACTGATACAATACTGTTTATAAGTGTATTACATCAATGTAAATGTAAATTTTATTATTTATTATATCAAAATGTATTTTGTTTTGCTTTTCTTTCAGTAAATTAATACATTTTTTTAGTAATATTTTCTTTTTTATATGCTCGCATCCCCCATTTAGTTTTATCATGCTCTCCTTGTGGAGCAGCCAAAGGGTGAGAAACACTGTTATAATAACATCTTTATAATTTTCAAGACAGTAAAATAAACATTTTTAAAAGTTTGTATAAATATCTTTTGAAGAATTTGCAAAAATTTTATGAGGTATAGTGGCTTATCAGCTAGGTACACAGAACAAGCAATAAAAAAAAATATTATTAAACATTAAGTTAAATAGTAATGTCAAACTCATTAAAGTAAAATATATTGATATATTGCCACTTAAGTTGTTCTAGTAAATTTTAAACTGATAACGAAAACAAAAATACGATAATAAAAGACTACAATAGCTCATTAAAAAAAAAAAAATATGAACAGCTGCAGTTATAGGTAATTGACTTATTTATAATTATATTACAGATATAATACTAAATACCAGTTGAATTTTTACAAAAAAATTTCTTTGTTTATAGATAATAAACACTTTAAAAATTCTGTAAAAGTACTTTTTTAACAAATAAAATTATAATTCCAGTTTATCTTTTTTTTTTATTTTGTTTATAAAAGAAAACACTTTAAAACTGACTTATCAGTAATGACATACAATTAACTTCCACACAAGATAAGTTAAATATAAATATTTTTATTTTTTGAATAATTAATTAATTTTATTTAATTTTTTGATGCAGTAATTTGTGCATCACAGGAAGGCTGAAGGTTTGTATGTACATTTATAATGTATATGAAAATTTTTAATGTGAAAAATAATTCTTATTTCAGCTTATAACATTTCTTATATGAGGAACACTAACATAGAAATTCACTGATTGATGTATTTGATAAATAACTATTATTATTTTGCTTTCAATCAAACGAATGGTTTCTGCAGAGTACTTTAATGTGTTTATAGAATCTTGTTATCGTATAAATGAAGAGTTAGCCAGTCATGTTACAAAATATAATTTCTTAACAATAATAAATGCTGTAACTTATTAAACAAGAGATTCTATGTAATGAGAATATTTTTAATTCTGTGTGGTGTGTACAACTGAGTTTGTCTTTATCCCACAAGATGGCAGGGCAGGATTTGTCTGTAATGTGTATCAATATTTTTGACCAAATTTCATGTGTAGTTCAAATTTGGCAGCTGAGTAATTATTACAACTGAAATTGTTACATTTGATATATTTTATTATGAGTGACAATTGATTGTGTTGAAAAAGAGAACAAAGGATTTGTAATTTTTATTTAAAAATTGAATAAAGTGTAGTGAAATTGTGAAGATGTTAGAAAATACTTTTAGCAGGAAAATTGTATTAATACCAAGAGTCTATGAGTGATACAAATGGTATCAAGAAGGCAATGAAAACCACAAAAGGTAGGATATTATAACATAACAGCCAATGAAAACATTGACAAAATTTCCAAAAAAACCAACATCAAAGAACAATTGTTAGTTGATATTGCTGATAACGTAGTATTACTCAAATATAGTACAGTGGTTGCCAATTATTACGTTCACTGGTTAATCCGATCAGCTGCTTATTATGATCACAGTGTAAAAAACCGATTCCGATCGCAAAATTGCATTACTTTATTGTCTGATATTACGATCATCAGGCTTTCTGAACGCTGCTTATTACGTTCAGCGTGAGAGCTCAAACTGAAGGCGATTCTTATAAAAGTTTGAATGGAAATCGTTCTTTTTTGTCTTGCATAGTAATCACAAACTTTTCTATGCACCAATACTGTATGTACAATACGTACAGTACTATCTAAGCAATTCGAGCTGTTGTAAAAAGAAATTTCTGTGAAAAGGCATCCTGTGTAGATAAAATTACGCATCAGTCTGATCATGCTTGTTGTTTACACTTATAAACAAGAACAGGGAACGGATGTAATGCGATAGGCTCTCTTTGATGCATTCATTGATATCATTTCAGTTTAACAAGACACAAATCTGTTTTTTCTTCTTTTTTTGGTACAACCCATACCGGAAACCCCCACCACTATAGATCACATGTCACAAAGCTAGGCGATTGTTTTTGCTGTGCTCTAGCATATACAGCCATAATTATCAGTTGTGTCTAGTTAACGGTAGTTCACGTCGCTTGCGTCAACATTGTATAGCAATGTTACTGCTGAAAATGTCGAGTATCAGCAGTAGTCAGAAAAGAACAGACTTGAGTGTAAGGGATAAACAAAACATCTTAAAACAATATGATGAAAAATTTAAA
>JAAAKQ030107682.1:0-14168 GCA_010016005.3 Zanna intricata
TAACTACCTTTACTAGGATTTGAACCTTAGAACTCTCGACTTTGAAATCAGCTGATTTGCAATGTCGTGTTAACCACTAAACCAGCCCTGTGGGATACTTAAAACTGACTGTCATGCTGATGATACACGTCTCAAAATCTTGCACATTTTCTTATTGTTGACAAGTGCAACCACTCATTGTCAATTTGCCTTCAGCTAATATTTCACAAATTATGTGTAATTGAAGTAAGTAATAATATTCTAGATAATTTACTGAACACAATCTTTCTCAGCAGTTGCATCAGCTCATTCTTTACCTGGAATTTCTATGCAGCTAGAAACAAAGAAGAAATTGTCACATATGTAACAGTAACTGGGAAGGCACATGAATTCTAGAATTAGTGGATGTATAGTTCACACAGTGCTTAAAGAATATTTATTGAATCACAGAACAACAAAAAATGTTTGAATCCATGAAACAAATGATATAAGGCGAGCAGTGTTCAGCAAAAAGTTCAGAAATGTAAAATGTTAGTTTGTGGTGGCAGATTGAACATGTACAGATTATGATTTTACGGCACACTAAACAATTTGCTTAGATTCATCACTATAAACAACATTGTCACTTGGTAAAATGGTAAAATGTCACATCCTTTAACTAAGTAAGTTCCAGAAAAATAAACAACAGTGGGTGGTGTTCATGGAGGGAACTCATACTGCTTGAACAAGATTGTATTAGGTAATTCTGGCCAAGCATAGAAAATATACAGCCTTTAATACCTACAGACATTGTACAGGGGGATCTCAGTAAACTGATTGATTTATTGGCATCAGTCCATTACTTATGGTAAGTAATGAAAATTTATTTTACATGTCATTAATGATAACTGAAATTCTGTACATGTTGTTTAATGGATTGTTTGTATGAAGCAAAATACAGAAATGTTTTTAGGTAATACTGTTTTTATAATTGCTTAGGATATATATTTGTAGAGTAATAATTTTTTTATGTAGTTTGTGCTTTTTCTCCTTAGTTTGCAACTGCTGAAAACTAAGGGAACAAAACATTTAATTAAACAAGCAAGGAAAACAGAATAACAGATTTCATATCCCAAAACAGAATTTCTAACCCAGGATAAGAAAACAACAAACTAAATGCGAACTAATAACAAATAAACTAAGAAGACAGAAATTTTCAAGTATCTTGGTGAGTTAATAACAATAAATAATAATGAAAGAGAAACACTCAAGTGAAGAGTAGACAAAATGAGGAGAACCAAAAATATTTAACCCAAGAAATCACTGTCACATGGTATTAATACTATCAGGCAATAGTAAGATCAGAAATCATGGTTACTAGTGTTCTGTGGTGGTTGGGTTTCAATTAACCACACTTAGTTTGACCTGAGATTGTACAAGACTACATTTCATTCACATTCATACATATCGTCCTCATTCATCCTCTGAATGGTCCAGAAATGATGAAAATGTCAAATAAATTGGAAATGGAAAAAATTCCAGTGTTAGAAAGACAAATCATAAAAGGCAACTTGGACCAAGGAAAAACTAAAAAGGAGAATTCAACAGACCAAGGAACAATGAATAAATATATTCAAAAACAGAAAACATAATTCTCATAATAAAGAAATGAAGATTGGTTTTTTTTGACAACTAAATAAAATGAATGGCAGCAGAATTACGAGACAAATTTATATAGTTTATTATCAAAATACAAGGTGATCACAGATTAGCTGAACGATACACAGAAGGATTTAAAAAAAATTAAAACCTGAAATGCTGGATGAAAATAGAAAAAAATTAAGGAAATTAAGATCAAAAACTCTCAGGTGAGAGAGAAGTTGTGCAGGACGGAGTTTCCATCTTGTGGATTTCCTGCTAGGAGGTTGTCAAGCAGTTTTTTCTGTCCAGTCTGCCAAGCAGCATCACCTGATTTTTTCTGAGAAAGTTGTTTTGCCTGCTTCTCTTTTTTGTTAGGCAGACTTTAATGAATAGTGTGTGACCATGAAGTTTTGCTTCCTACTCTGGATAAATGCTGCAGAAACTATTGTGATGTTGTAAAGATCTTACAAGGATCCTGCTAAGGAAAAACTTAAGTACAAGTGGGTTTTCATGTTTCAGGAAAGATGAACTGTTTATTGTTGACCAATCTCGTTCTACTTCTCAAATGGACAAAAAAAAATCATGCAATTGTGCTTGAAGAACGACATACCACTGAACAAATTGAGATGTTGTTTGGAGTTATTTGGAGCTCAGTTCAGTGAATTTTTTCAAAAGATTTGAGGATGAGAAGGGTCACTAAAAAGTTTGTGTCTCAGCTTCTAACTTCTCAGCAAAAAAAGGGACCACTTGGAAGCATGCCATGCTTTAAAAACACAGAACCAAACCGACCTAGATTTCTTTTCAAAATCATGACTGGTGATGAATCATAGTGCTACGGATACAATCCTGAAAACAAATAACAGTCAAGCCAGTGGTAGACTGAAATGTTGCTTCGTCCTAAATGAGATCATCAAGTAAAGTCAAACATCAAGACAATGCTGATTTGTTTTTTTTATGTGAGAGGAGTAGTGCATTAGGAATTCATTCAATCATGTCAGAGTGTTCATCAGAGTTTCTACTAGGAGGTTCTGAGAAGATCATGGAACAGCTTGTGGCAGGCTCCAAATACCATCTGGTTTTTTCCACAATGACGATGCGCTGCTCACACAGTTCTCTGTGGGTCAATTTTTAACAAAAAAAATTACTCCCTTATTCCATCTCTTATTTTCCTGATTTAGCTCTGTGCGATTTTTTTTTTTCTAATGAGTGAAGAAGAACCTGAAAGGAAATTATTTTGCTGATATGGTTGAGGTGAAGAAAAACATGAAAAAGGTGCTGCTGTCTGGCTTCACAACAGATGAATTTAAAAATATTTTGAACAACGGAATACAGGAGTGAACAAATGTATTAGCTGCGATAGAGAGTATTGAAATTTTTGTCATAAAAAAAAAATAAATAAGTAAATTAAAAAAAGAATTTCGCTAATTTTTGAGTATCCCCTCATATCTTCATTATCCATCTTTTAAAATGAGTTCTAACACATCTAGAACTTCATAAAATACATTTATAAAAATAATAATATTTATAGTTTAAAATATTTACTACTGTTTAGAAATAAGATATAATTTTCTTGCAAATAAAAAAACATCAATACTTATAAATCAATATTCAGGCTGTTTTTGTTATACAAAGAAGAAACTAGTCTCACTTTAAAAATTGAAATCATTTTGATGAAACAAAAACATATAACACTACAACTATTCAAATTAATTATTTGCAATTACTAACATAAATATAACATACCTTTTCCATTGTGGCATCGTCAACTGTAGCAGTTACGAAAAACTCCTGTAACAGTTCTGTACATTCTGGATCTTCGAATGCAAACAAATCGTTACACCACTTAGTAGCTTTATCACAATAAGCGGTCATTTTTATTTCAAATTCTTTCCAATTTGTAATTTCAGTTTTTTCAACCTAAGGAGGAACCAGAGCAAAACATTAACTCAAGAAAGCTCAACATCCTGTACAAGCAACAGATGCCCAAAGCACCAATAATCGTATAGGGAGTTAGGGCATTTTACTCAGGAGAATAAAACATTACTGATCAGTAATGATAAATTAACTACTGGCATAATATGTGCTCAGCATATGGTACAGCAAAAATTGCATTTCTTTTAAAAAAAAACACAGATTATTCTGATAACTGGAACACGATTTCTAAGGGATAACCTTGTTCAATCCCAAAATTTTGTGGTGTATGATTGGCTAAATAATCATAAAATGTTCAGATCAGTAGAGGACAGTTCTAAACTATGAAATAAAAAATAATAAAAAGAATAAACTGACACCATAAAATATATACATATATATATATATATATAAAACAGAACAGTAATATATTCTACATACTCTATTGTGTAACTTGATTGATATTTTGTTGGCAAAAGGAGTATGTATGGCAATTATGATTTTTTATGTCTGGTTATCTGACTAGTTTGATGCTGTTCTCAAAGATTCTGTATCTAGTACCAGTCATTTCATTTGATATACTTTCTACATCCAACATCCCAATCAATAATCAACAATTTGTTTTACATATTCCAAATGTTGCTTCCCTGTGCAATTTTTCCATTAAGCTGTCCCTCCAATATCAAAGCGACTATTTCAGGATGTCTTAAGATGTGGCCTATAAATCTATCTCTTCTTTTAGCTACATTCTTCAAAATGCTTCTTTCTTCATCAATTTGCTGCAACACCTCTTCATTTATCACTTTATCTACATATCTGGTTTTTAAAATTCTCCTATAGCACCAAATTTCAAAGGTTTTTAATCTTTTCTTGTCATATACTCTGATCGTCCAAGTTTCACTTCCATATAAATCTATGCTCCAAACATATACTTTCAAAAATGCTTTCCTGATGCTGAAATTAATTTTTGATATAAGCAAATTATATTTCCGACTGAAAGCTCATTTTACCTGTGCTATTCGGCATTTTACATTGCTCCAATTTCATCCATCTTTAGCAATTCTACTTCTAAAATAACAAAATTCTTCTACCTCCATAGTGTTTTCTCATACTATTTTAATATTTAATGGTCTGTCTACTTTATTTCTACTATGTTTTATTACTTTCATTTTGTTCTTGTTTATTTTCATGTAGTGGTTTTTGCTTAGGACTTCAGCCACGCCATTCACTTTTTCTTCTAAATCTATTTTATTCTCAGATAGAATTACTATATCATCAGCAAATTGCAGCATCTTAATCTTTTCACCTGGCACTGTTACTCTAAATCTAAACTGTTCTTTAACATTATTAACTGCTAGTTCTACATAAAGATTAAAATGTAATGGGTAGAGGGAACATCCTTGTTTGACTCCCTTTTTTATTACTGCTTCTTTCTCATGCTCATGCTCTCAGTGCTCTTTGATTACTGTTGCAGTTTGATTCCTGTAAATATTGGCAATTTTTCTTCTATCACTCCACTTGTACCCTAAATTTTTTTAAATGTTGAACATTTATTCCAGCCTATGTTATCAAATGCCTTTTCTAAGCGTTTGATAACAGTAATGCATTAAATGCTATAATGCTTATAGCATTGCATGCTATAAATGCAATGCTATATATTTATGCTATAAATGCCATGTATGTGGTTTTGTTTACCGTTAATCTTCCTATATGGTTCTGTTTATCTGTATCTTTTAATTATTTATTAATCTGAGCGCTAAAATTGCTTCCCTTGTCCCTATACTTTTCTTAAAACCAAATGGTCTGTCCTAATGCTTCTTTCATTTTCCTTTCAATTCTTCTGAACAATATTCTAATTAAAATCTTTAATGGAGAGTAGTTAAGCTAACTGTTCTGTATGCTTCACATTTATCTGCTTCTGCTTTCTTTGGTATTATGAAAATAACAATCTTTTTGAAGTCTGACAGAACTTCCCCTTTTTTGAAAATATTACACACCAGTTTGTATAACAATGATCTATCGCTTAGATCCTCACCTGTAGTGCACAGTAATTCTGCAGGTGTCCCGTTTATCTTAGGAGCCCTTCCCCCATTCAAATCCTTTAATCCTGAATTTAATGCTCTATTAAATTCAGATCTCAGTATTGTATCTCCCTTTTCATCTTCTTCGACTTCCTCTTCTTCCTCTATAACACCAATATCTAATTCATTTCCTCACTATAACTCTTCAATATATACCACCTAACTATCAAACTTTTCTGTCATATTATAAATCAGTGTAACATCTTTAAGACATTATTAAATTTTAAATTATGTGCCACAAAATTCTCCCTAACTTTTCAGTATGCTCCATTTATTTTACCAATGATCGTTTCTTTTACCATTTCTTACACTTTTCTTTAATCCACTCTTTTTCCACTAATTTGCACTTCCTGTTTATATTATTTTTTAATTGTTTATAGGTCCTTTAACCTTCATCACTAAAATTCTTATACTTTTTACGCTCATCCACCAGCTGCAATACATCCATTGATATAGAAGGTTATCTACCAGTTCTCTTTGTTCACTTCTGATGATTTAGGAATTTCCTTTTTAGCATTCTCCCATTCTTCTATATTTTCTACCTTATCTTTTTTACTCAGAGCTCTTGCAATGTCCTCCTCAAAAATCTTCTGTACCTCCTCTTTCTCAAGCTTCTCTAAATTTCACCAATTCATCTGAAACCTTCAGGTTTTTAAAATACAATCTATATTTAAGTCAATCCCTTCTTTCATTTCTTTTGCCCACCTCGTATTCACCCTCAATATTTCCTTCTTTACCTTCTCCAATGTTTGCATTCCAATCTCCAACTATTATTAAATTCTCATCCCCTTTTATGTGTTAAATTACTTCATCAATTTCTTCATATACACACTCTATCTCATCATCATGAGGACACTTATAGGCAAATAGATGTTAACAATCATTGTTGGCTTAGGTTTTGATTTTATTCTGATTACGATAATGCTACTGCTAAACTTTTTGAATTACTCTACTCTCTATCTTCTTGTTCATTATGAAACCTACTCCTGCCGGCCCTTTATTTGACAATGAGTTAATTATTCTAAAATCACCTGACCAAACGTTTTTTACCTCTTCCCACTGAACCTTGCTAATTCCTACTATATCTACATTTAACTTACCCATTTCCCTCTTTAAATTTTCTAATCTACCATCAATTTTTTTAGACTTCTAACATTCCATCTTCCGACTCATAGAATGTTATTTTTTAATTTTCTGGTGACCCCTTCCTTAGCAGTAGTCATCTGGAGATCCGGACTCCAAATGGGGAGCTAGTTTACCTCCGGAATTTTTTATGAAAGAAGGCTCCTTCGCCTTGCAGGGAACATTTTTATCTACTTCAAATCTTTTACAAAGATTACATTATGCTTCCTTTTATATTGAATAATAATAATCATCTTATTATATTTTGGCATTTTGATGTTCCAGAGTCTACAAATATACTTATTTTTTATATATGGATGTATGCATATGTTTTGAAGACCGTGAACCTCTCATCTCAGTATTACTTTTAAGTTGCAAACATAAAATTTGCTGGCCTCTATGGCACGAGTGGTAGCGTCTCGGCATTTCATCTGGAGGTCCTGGGTTCGAATCCCAGTCAGGCATGGCATTTTTCATGTACACTACAATTCATTCATTTCATCTCTCTGAAGATATACTTAATTGTGGTTCCGGAGGTTAAAAAAAAAAAAAAAAAATCATAAAATTCGGTATAACAAATCACAAGCATTCACATAAATTACAGTTATCTGTTTTATATATTATATACTTACACAGTATGTTCAAAAAGTAATATACACCTGTCATATACTACTTCAGCAATCTGTAACATCAACTTATCTTACAGTGGTTGGAAGTTGTACCATGAACATTCAGAGCATCTGCAGTGTTTCTTTTTGCTTTTGAAGACTCACAAGTTCATGTGTTATATTCTTGGTGAAATCATGAGTAGCAGTTTGAAGTTCTTGAGGTTGTAGTGATTCCTGGATAAACATTATTTTTTGCAAACAGTGGACTTAAATTGTAAGCAGACCTAAGTCCAGAGACAAGATGGCCACAAATTCTTAGAAATGATTCGATTCTATAATTATAATAATAATTAAAAACTAAAAAATCTTCAATAAAAAAATACTAGATATAAATTTTTTTATTTTATCAAAGGTAATTGAGAATGCTAAATGATCTATTAAAAAAATGATAGATAGTATAGCTCTTGCGTCAGGGTGCTTTTTAAACATGAAAATTACGGTATATGAATTCTTAAAAATTCACAAAGCAATAATATAACTTTTTTAAAATTTTATTTATTGAACAACCATTAAGTTACCATCATCCATACACTAAAAAGCAATTATGGGTTCTTAAAAACATTGGTAATTGGTTAAATCATAAAGGAATTTAAAGTTTTAAGTATTTTTTGTAATAGTTACTAAGAAACTAATTAACAAAAAAATGTACATACCTCAATAATTATTTTGTTACTAATTTTGCCATTAATGAACATATGTTCTAATACTGTAATGCAATCATTGTTGTCCTTTGCATTGAATTTTTCACACCATTCTTCAGAAAATGAAGAACTATTTTTCACAGCATCAACAATAGCTTCCCATGGTAATTCTTTTTGTCTATACTAAAAAAATTAAATAAAACAATTCATTAAAAAAAAACTGCACTATCTTATTATAATAATAACATTTCATTTTACATGCGAGATTGATTGAAAATAAGTAGATTTCTCATGGTAAAAATTAATTTCATTTAATATTATACGAGGCATATTCATAAAGTAAGGGCTGTTGGCTTATGTTTAAATATTAGTGGGTTTGAACACAGTTTCATGCGTGCAGGGCCATGTATCAGATATTTGCCAATCCAGTGCAGTTGTTGTTTTGATTCCATAGTTGTTTGCCTGCTGGCGAATGCAACTGTTGAAATGTCCGCGACAGTCATTTCTCCACCCAGCTGTGAAGTGCGTGCTGTGATTCGATTTTTGTATGAAAAAGGATGCATTTCTGCTGAAATTCATTGGGAGTTGTGTCTAATGTTGTGCCTAGTATATGGACCTACAGTAATGAATGAAGAAAAGTTAGATAATGGTGTCAAGACTTTAAAAATGCACAAATGTGCATGATGAAGAGCGGAATGCAGATGCAAAACGTTGATGTTTGTGGTTATTGATCAACAGATGTAGCTCCCATTGTGCACACATCTTACAGTAATCAAGTTATCCTAACTAATCGCAAACACACTAAAATGTTAAATTCACTTGCAATCTCTCTAATTTTAATGCACCAGTTAGTCAAGATCATTTCATTCATGTGTTCCGCGTTATCCGTTGTATTTGCAGTTGAAAGATGCACAGCACGCAGTTCGTCACTCACATTTGTTCTTCTGTTTCTGAATATTTGGCTTTATTTTGTGAACATGGGGCATGACATTACAGTCTCATCATACACCTCAAAAATTTGGTGATGAATTTCACAACTATATTATTTGCCCACAAAAATTACTTTAATTGTACATAAAGATAACTGAACACACTTCTATGCTGGACAAAAGCTCTAGGGGACATGCCATACTGACAACACTACACATGTAGTGAATGTTGTATAGAATTGCTCCTGGGAAGCATGAAGACAACACAACTAGTGCTGCTACCACAAGACATTAATCACAAGACATTCCTTTCAGTTTTTCAGTTCAAGAACACAGCAAGGGTGTAACTCATTTTTTTATCCACCTCTTGTACATATAAACAGGATGCTTGGACTAAAATATCCGAAAGTAATTGCCTATATTTAGAAAACCAGTTGTCGTAATCTCTTAAAAATAGACTCAATCGACAGGAAATATCTTCAAGATTTCTTCTATATACTCTCAAGGTCAGTAGAATATGCATGAATAGGCAAGCCAGCTCACAATATAATTGTAGTCTGTTGAGATGCGGAACCACAATAGAAAGTTCAAAGTGTGTTTTGGTTAGCAGAGTTTCAATCAGTTACAAGTATTCAACAGCATATATGAACTGAATGGAATATCTATCCTCCTACATCCAACTCTGTTCATCAATGGGATACAATGTTAAGAGAGAATGGAAAGCTTGGTTTCACAAACTGGAAATCATTCAGAAGTTTCAGTTAGTGATGAGATGTGATGCATTCACTGCCAATTATTCTTTTCATAACATTTTTCATAAGTGACTCTATTTACAAACATTCAAGTTGCAACTCTATTACATTATTAAACCAAATGATCGTTGCCTATTATATCAGTTTGCTGCAAAGGTAATAATACACAGTGTCGAAAAAGAATTATAATTATCTTGATACATTGTTATTTAATAATGAGGCAACTTTTCATATGTGTGGGATAGTTAACAGATATAACTTTTGAATTTACGGGACTGAAAACCCCCATACAGTAATTGAAAATGAAAGGCATACACTGAAAGTTAATGTCTGGTTAAGACTAAACAAAAATAGCATCATCAGTCCATTTTTTCATGGAGCCCACTGTGACAGGACACACATAATGTCACAGATGCAACTAAACACATCTGCTGAGGTACTATATTAAAACTTTGTGAGTTTGCTTTGTTTATTAAAAGAAAAAAAAAATTAAATTATATTAATTGTATCCCTTAATATATGTTATACATGTTACTTATAGATACCTCAAAGCTCAGACACCTATGCATAAATTTATATATATATATATATATATATATACATATAATATTATATAAAATTTAAACACAGTAATTAGTTAAGTTTAGCTAACCTTATTAATTTCTAATAATCAGTGTTTGTGGCATATGTAATTATGATAAATTAAATTACCATTCAAAATTGTATCCCTACATGCAGCTCCCCCAAAACTAAATGAACTTTCAAAATGACATAAAATAAATAATCCTGTAAGATCTTTAAAAAAATTTTAAACAGCACCTGCATACTTCATTGCTAAAATAATAGATCTAACCCATAAATGTAATGTAATAAATGGTTACAAGGAAATAAAAAAATTATATTTTACTAAAGTTAATTATAACACAAAAATAGAAAATTACGATATCCCTATCATGTATCCTAAATTTACCAATTGACAAAACAATAGAAATAATAAAGAAAAAAAAATATTTTGGTGTACTTATCAACCTCAAAGTACATCAAAATATTAATCACTATTATAAGAAATAATTATCTTCAAAATTACTTTGAATATGAGAAATATTGTTATTTACACACAGAAGGTTAATCAATGGGATACCTATATTGGCTATTATATCCTAGATATCTATAATAGATTTTGAAAATAAGGTAGTTCATAACATATTAAAAACACAATCAAATATTACTGTGGATTAGATATGTAGATGATATTTTAGTCATACCAAACTAAAAATAACAAACATTTAATAATTTTAAATAAACAATTATAATTAGAAATTAAAATCTACGTATGAAATATAAAATAACAGAAAAATTTTTTTTTATCAAAATAAATATAAACAATATAATAGAAACATTACTTTATAGAAAACCAATAACAAATAATATTACAATAAATTAAAATTCTATCCACTTGTGATCACAAAAATGAATAAAAACATATTTAGAGGAATTTATTATACAAAAAAACAACAGAAATAACTCAAAAAATAAATATACAAAATAAAAAAAATAACAATATTTAATGGTTTCAGTGACAAAAATAAATATAAAAATCCATAAAAACCAAACAATCACATAATAAAATATTTAAAAAATAACAAAAAAAAAAAAAAAAAAAAAAATAGAGGAACATACAAAATTAAATGTGACAAATATAATAATAATTATGTTGGTAAAAGTTCATTTAAAAAATAATTTGCAGAACCTTACTCAGCATACAAAAACAAAAGAAAGGTATATCTAATGTAGCTGATCAATTTTTAAAATGCACAGCATTACAGGTTGCAAAAACAACTAAGAGATTTTGGAGATTGTGATAATGATAAAAAAATGAATATTCTCAAAAAATATTTATAAATATTAAAAACAAAAATATAAAATGATGGGAACCACCACATAACATTCCAGGGAGATGATTTAATGATTAATCTATGTAGAAATCATTAACAAGAATGTTTTAATATAATAAATATAGAATTCAACACTAACTGCTGATGCAGGTTACTGTACAAAAAGGTTAATGGAAATTAATAAGGTAAGTTTAACTTGCCTAATTAATGTTTTTTGGTGGTTTAATGTTAAATTTTATTACCACAATGGTCAAAATGTTACTGAATTATATGAATAGTCGAAAAGTTATATACATATATAGCATTTACACTTACAGTAATAACTATGTCATTATTTATTTTATTATTTAGAGATAGATTTTGTAATGTATTGAAGCATTCAACGCTATCAGAAGCCTTAAGAGAAGAACACCAATCTTTGGCTTTTTTGTAGGTTTCTCTAATAATGCTTACAAGTTCTTCCACTGATCGAACTACTTTTAGTAGCTGAAATGAAAAAAGAAAAACACAAATAAGAATTACACATAATTAGTTGAGATAAATTTATACTTTTCTAAAACTACATCATAAATTATACTTATTCTCAATCTAATAAATCTGTTGATTATTCATTTTATGATCTTTCATTGTTTTGAATGGTTTATCAATTCACAAAAAAAAAAACTTTTAGATTTACTTAACTTTTTAGATTTATTTAAAAGTGCAATAAAATAAAATATGTGGGATTAAAAAAATGTTCATTAAAAATGAGAGATATATTATCTGCTATGTGTTACTTCCATGCTTTTCTTTGGTCAATTTCAAAAAAGTTAACTGTAAGGTAATTTTGATTAAAAATCAAATCAAATAATGTGAATATGAAATTGTACATCACTATAAACAAAGCATCCGTCTGTAGTCAGCATCTGTTTGGTGTAGCCAACTGTTTTATATGTGTTTACACCTAAATCCTTTTATTATTTTTTTTTAAAGGTACAAATAACCATCTTATAAAATCATTATTATTTCAAATTCAAATTCTTTCTTTCCATTATATTTACATGTAAAATTATTTTATATTATTCTATAACAACTAATGTTCATAAATAGAAATATACAGTTATAATGATAAAAATATTACAATTTAAAAATAAAAAAAAAAAAACAACTTTTAGTGATGCACATTAGTGAAAAAATGTGGCTAGGTACTCTATGAATTAAGAAAATTGTGTTGAAGCACTTTCAGAATAATTCGAACAACTGTTAGATGACAAGAGAAAAAAGATACAAAAGAAATCAATAATAAAATGAGCATTACTCCATAATTTATTTCCTGCATTCCTAAGTTCAACTAAAGTCTGCCACAAAAAAAATCTTCAATATCTTTATTATAAAATAGAAAAAGCCAAACTTTAAGCTATGAGGGTTATTTTTTTTCAAGGTCCAATAGGTCTGAAATAAAAACCCTCGCAAAAATCGGATGAACCTTGGCGCATATGTGTTGTGTAGTGTCTCTAGTGTGGCCTTCAATCACGCCGTGTCACTTCATTTAGTTCTGAACACACAGCTAGCACATAAACATGTCTACAACAATAGCATCTCCTGCCATGTGTGAAGTGCGTGTGGTATTTCGATTTCTTCAGGGTGAGGGGTGTAATGCAGCTGAAATTCATCGACGAATAAGTAATGTGTATGGTGAAACTTCAATGAGTGACAGCAAAGTGTGACAATGGTGTAGGAACTTTAAAGCAGGATGTACAGATGTTCATGATGCAGACGGTCAGGGAAGGAAGCGAGTGTCAACCAATGATCTCATTGAGTGAGTGGATGAGGCAATTTGAGAAAATAGTTGGTTCACAATTTCTGTATTGAGTGATTCGTTTCCTGAAATTTCAAGATCAGCTCTCTACACCATTGTGAGTGAGAGACTTCAGTACCGCAAACTGTGTGCGAGATGGGTTCCCAAGATGCTGTGCGACCATCACAAAACAATGAGAATGGACGCTTTCCTAACGTTTCTCCAGCGCAACCACAATGAAGGAGAAGATTTTTTTGAACAAAATTATCACAGGGAACGAGACATGGGTCCATTTCGAAACTAAAGAAACAAAGAACAATCCAAACAGTGGATGCATTCTCATTCTCCCAGTAAACCGAAGAAGTTCAAGCGGATCTTCTCCAACAGAAAATGTATGGCTACTGTGTTCTGGGACTGGAATGGAATTCTCTTGGTGGAATTCATGGAATGTGACACGACCATTACTGCAGCCTCATACTGCGTTACTCTTCAATGTCTATGAAGGGCAATTTAGAATAAGCGGAGAGGAATGTTGTCATCAGGCATTGTCTTTCTCCATGACAATGCTCGGCTGCACACTACAGCTGTAACAAAGAAGCTCCTGCAGCATTTTCATTGGGAAGTGTTTTATCATCCACCATACAGCCCAGACTTGGCTCCATCCGATTTAATGCCTCTTTGAGTGGACCAAACAAGTGATAGTCAGAAGGGGCAAGATCGGGACTATATGGAGCCAGTACTTCAAAATTGAGTTTCTGGAGCGTTTCAGCAGTGTGGGCAGCAGTATGCGGAC
>JAAAKQ030107693.1:0-14168 GCA_010016005.3 Zanna intricata
AAATGTGTAAATTTTGGATTGTAATGGATTAATTATAAATACTGAAATGAATGAACAAATAAATGTCAACTTTATTTAAATGTTATTATACATATAATTTTGATTGTTAGCATGACAGTTTTGATTAAACTTCTGAAGACTATACAGTCCAAGCTTAAAATTAACTTAGCTGCTGGAATCTCTGTGAGGGTAACTTACAGCTTAATTTTTATAAATCGAAATAAAATTAAAAAAACTTAAGCACTTTTTGGTTTTCCAGAAACAGCCCATTTTTATTTCTTTTACAGCAATGCTGATTGGTTAAACGATTTTTTTTGTGTTTAAAAATAGTTCAGAATACAGTACGTATCCAATAAAAGGATATGAAATATTATATACCCAACCCAAATAGAATAAAGTAGGAAAATGAAACCCTTTGCTTCCATCGCCCCCCTCCAAATTCAGATAATAGATACCCTCCTGGAAATAAATAGGAAAAAACTTTTTTTACTCCAAATGCGTTCATGAAAACTCAAAATTATAATTTTTTAAAAACACTGAAATGAATAAACGATTTATAATTAATTACGTTGTTTGTCATAATCAAAAAAAATTATTTAGGTAAAGGATTGTTTTATGAAGAATCAAAACCGACGATAATGCATTAATGTATTTTAAATTTATTTTTATTAACTAGCTGCTTTTGTTTAAGGCTAAAGAGCCTGTAAGGCAACATTTAATTCACAACGTTATAAAAAAAAGATAGCTCACTTAATATAAAGTAAAAATCAATAAATCAATTATTTAAATAGAAAAATTTTACCCGGCAAAATGAACGTTATATAAACCAGTTATTATTATTATTATTATTACTATCACTACATTTGAATATTAAACCTCTTCGTAATTTCCACAATATTATATAATCATGAAAGTTTGCTGAAATAAATCTATTTCCTTAGAAGGCGAGACGCGTGATTATTTACAAAGGACCAAGTAATAACAAGAAGTAGAAAGAAAGACTTACGGAGCGAGAGCGAATGATTAGGAATGAGGAAGACGATGAATAAGAACAGGAGTTTGATAACACAAGCGGAGTGTCAGGGGCAGGAACTTCTCGGTGATAACACCGGGGGTGGCTGACAGGACCCCTGGAGCGGCAACAAGAACAACTACCCCCCCCTACTGCGAAAGGGGTGTTCTTACTCATTCTATATCCCCTTCTCTTCCAAACTACCCGCGGCAACCTTACAATGCCTTTTGATTAATTGTCTCACACAATCCAACATGTCGCCTGCTGCTGTTGGCTGTTTGTGGAAAGGGGTTAAAGGCAATTCATTCATATTGGAAACCATGACGAAGATGCGATATGCCGACTGAATGAGTAGTGTGGTCCGATGCTATTTCTTATATAAGAAATGAAGCTCCACTCTAATAAATAACAGAAAGGCACAAAAAAAAAAGTTACCGAATATTAACGCTACAAAATAAATAAGTAAAATTATATTGTTTCAAAGTTTTATTTTTAAGCATAACTTTTCTTTAAAAAACGCATAAATACAACCTAGGATAAAAAATAAATATATAGCCAGACCACAAATGAAGATTAATAATAACAAGCAATTCATAGAAAACACATTTTATTTTAAATAGTAACACACAACAACAATAACACACTTCATTCAATTCAAAATATTTCACAAAATTACAATCTAATTAATGAAATTATTTTTCAAAATCAGTTTTTCTGTTTTCAGTAGTGTATAAACAGCCTTATTATTATTAAGCCATCTTTAGGGGGGGGTTACGATTTAATTCCTACAATGTTTCCTTATTAAGGAATAAATATGCTGATAGTAAACAGGGATCGATTAAAACGGTAGTCCCAAATTATCACATCTTTGAAATAGGTATCAAAGGATACGTCTCAACTGACCATGAGTGACAATATTTGTGCAGTATTAAAAAAAACAACTGAAGACTGTAAATGACATTTTGATCTTCTTAACTCGCGAGCTTGACACAAAAAAGCTTGAAAGGACGGTTTCAAAAGACTTATATATTTTCTAGTATCTAATAATAATAATAATAGTTAAATATACTAGTGAAAAAAAAAAGAAGAACAACGTTTAGTCAAAAAAACTATAAAAATATATTTCTTTAAATATAAACGTCATCATCATCATCATCATCATGAGGCCTTCTGCCCACTGTTAGGTCCCTGACATCACTGATACCACCAGTTCTTCTATCCCAGATTAGTTCCTTGGTAACCTTGTAACTTTTGTACTTGATGTCACCTACCATCTTTAGTCTTCTTCCTCTTCTCTTTTCTCAATTCACAGTACTCACAATAACGGTTAATATAATCTTCCTCTTAATTTATGATCAATACAGTTAGTTGCCTCATTTTAATTAGAATATAAACATACCATTTAAAAAATCATTAGATTGAGTTATGAATAGATTTTAAATATATTTAAATTGAATTAAAATTAAATTAAAACTATTAAAAAAAAAAAATAATCAATACTTTTTAGTTTAAGAAAGAACGATTTATGATCAGAAGAAAGTCGATATGGCACAGTCCCACATCTTTGAAATGCTATGTAGTAAATTCAAGTATGTTTCGCTAAACAATTTTCAAAACCAACCTGCGAGTTTCAAAACTGAAAACTCACTCCAATCATTATAATCATGATAACTCTTTTATTTAACATTCATATCTTTAATCTTAACATTTAACACCCTTAGATAAAATATTTAAAAAATTATTTACTACAAAGCAGAAAGGTTTTTTATTCACTCACTTTAACTTCTAAAGTAACAAAATATTTTCAATTAAATCATCCACATTTCCATAAAAATTCTGATTTTTCATAAATAACAAAAACGCAACATCATAATCTAATCATTTTTATACATTTCAATCTCTTCAAACATCCAAGAGATGTTTGACGAGACTAAAAATGTTAAAACAAGAAAAATTAAGAAGAAAAACGTTTTACTGAAAAAAAAAAAAGAAGAAACCTATGTATTCTTATTTGATTACAAATGTCTTAATAAAATATACGGTGAATTGTTTTTAAGATAAAATTTAATTGATAAATATTGTACGTAGTTGCATCCCCTTTCGTGCAATAAAAAAGTTTAATTTAAAATTGCATCAAAAGAAATTTTAACAGGAGCAAAATCACATCAAAGAAAGCTAATAAAAAGTTATAGTTTTCTTCACTTTTTTTGGTGGAGCGGCGGATTATTAAGGGGGCGAAGAACTACGAAGATTGGTCGAAACTTAACAAAAAAAAATCAATGATGAAAATAACATATACTTTAACGGTAACTTTTAAAGAATAGCTTAAGATCTGACATACGATTTCAACTTGTATTTAAGTGCAACCTTAAAAACTCGAACCTCGATGGAAATCCTTTACGGTAAGAACAATTTATAGCGGTTTTGTTTATACGTTAAACTATGAATGTAATCCTTTATCGTTATATACATATATATATATATATATTTGCATACGTATTATGGACGACTGACCGGGCTAAAGGTTTCCAAAAGTAGTGGCCTAAATTTAGAAAACCAGTCACAGTAATCTTTTACATGTAGGCTCAATCGATAAGAAATAGCTCCAAGATTTGTTCTTAGAAACTCTTAAATTTAGCAGTGGAATACGCATACACACGTTAAGCCAATTCAAAATGCAATATAATCAGTAGTAGTCAGTTCCCCGGATATTGGATCGGACGTTAAGATTCAACTGTATGAACACTTAGATCTCTACAGATACCATTACTTCGAACTATTTCTGCTTGGGGATTTATTAAACATTGTGTGTACCAAACATAAGTTCGAGATTTGGACGATTTAATATGAATAATTGTTGAATCTTTGGTCTAATAACGCCCCAGATAATACTAAACCCCTTCCAAGAGTGATTATCGTCTAGAAGTCTACCGAGGTACAAAAGGTGTACACATTGAACTTGATCAACCTACAATAAAACTTGGTTAGTTGCTGTGTTTATTTCTACTTCTAAAATGGCTTCTTTTTTTTTTTTGCAATAAGTTAAGATGAGGCTCGGTAAAGAAGTTCCGTCGTCTATCCACTGTTGCGCAGACTAAACACGTGATTCGCAGTACTTTTA
Source organism: Zanna intricata (assembly GCA_010016005.3). Lineage (NCBI taxonomy): Eukaryota > Metazoa > Arthropoda > Insecta > Hemiptera > Fulgoridae > Zanna > Zanna intricata. The sequence goes on from JAAAKQ030107693.1 coordinate 4,134, forward strand.
TCGCTACCTAGTCCGATGCCAATGAAGTTCAGTATCTAAACGGGCACTGGCTAGGCCTTTTATTCTTTCGCATTTTAATTCATATTTTAGGTTAACACTGGTCTGTAAACCGTTCTACTATTACCTTCAGTATCGTGCTTTTCAGAGTGCAGTAATAAATATTACACATTTTCAGTTAAAAATAAACTTACTATAAGTAATATACTGTACTTGTTTAACCTCCTTATATACATTGCCAAGGAGCTTCCAACATGTGCCCTTATGTGCCGTAGATATCATTTTAGAAATTTTAACTTACATTTCTTTCTAAGTCAATTCTTTAAAGGTCAGAGCTATTAGATCACTTTTTATACGGATTTGAATACTAGATCTTGGATACCGGTGTTCTTTGGTGGTTGGGTTGCAATTAACCACACTTCTCACGAGTGGTCGGCCTAAGATTTTTCAATCATATTCATTCATATAATCCTCATTCATCCTCTGAAGTAATACCTTGCGGTAGTTCCAGAGGCTAAAAAAAAAAAGAAGAGCGAGATCAAAATATAAATTCAACTTTATAATAAGTTAATTAAATGGAAACAATTTTGTTTTGCAAACTAAATGTTAAAATTCTTCGAATTTTGTTAAATATTTATGTAAGAGAATTTAAATATATATATATATATATATATATATATATAAAACCACTAAATTATACTTTTAAACTACTTACTCATGTGATATTTTACAATAATGTTCAATCATTTATTTTACACAAATAAACAGGACCGAAGAAATATCGTGAAATAAAATTAAAGGCACGCAGTTAAAAACGTAAAGTAGAATCTAAATTGATGCGTTACATCCAAGTCCTTGAGTTCTAGGTAGTATAAGATAATTTAAACAAACACAGTGTTAGGAATAAAGTTAAACGTTGTTTATAAAACGTTAAGAAACTAATCTTCTAAACTGAAGTCTGGTTTATGTACTCAAGCACTTTTATAAACGGTTTAAATGTCTTGGCATTTTTAAATAAACCAAAAATTATCGCTTATAATAAATATTATTAAAATCAGATACCATAAAATAATTATTTTGAATTCACCGAAAAACAAACCGTTCATACAGTATTAATAATAAATAAATTAGTGCGTGAATGCACGAATGAACAGAACACAATATTTTTGCTACATTTTTTTTACAGGCGAACAGATACAAAACACGACATATTGAAAGATAATTTTATTTTAATGTATATAAAAAAACTATATATATATATTAATAAATGAATAAAATTGAATTTACTGAAATATGACGGAAAAGTCATTAAATTATTTCATGACCAAAACTAAATTTTTGTTAAATTCTTAACATTTTACTTGAATCAAATTACATCATTTCCTATAAAATTATTTTTTTACTAAAAGGAAGTTATTTCTGTACTTCCTGATAAACAAGGTGTAAATATAAAAAAAAAACTCCTTGGTTTTAAACAGCATTATAATGAAAGTATGGTATGGTACATGAGGGTATATTCTGAGGTTTTTTTTTGGTATTTAATACACTTCAATACCTGCACCATTCATGTCGTCGATATGTGCCCGCACACGTCCAAACGGTAATCCAGCTCTTCCCACTTACTCGTCAGCATGTCGGGTGTAATAAATGCTACAACCGCAAAAATCCTCTACCGTCGATGGTTGATGCCACCGATTTTTTCAGAATAAACCATGTTTTATACATGCCACCACAAAAATAAATCTAATGGGGTCAAGTCTGGGCTCCTTGATAGCCATGCGAAAAGGCCTCCTGACCCAATCCACCTTGTTTTGAAACCGACTGTCTACTGAAGCACGGACAAGATTGCTGTAACGTTACGGAGCGCCGTCTAGCTGTTAGAAAATTCATCCTTTTTCTTTTTCAATCTGCAGAAATTCGTAAAGTTTGTGCAGAGAAATAACCCCACATTAATTGTGCTTTCGACCAAAATAAGGTCATTCACCAGTCCGCGCCAAATGACGTTGGGAGATTCAAGGTTATGTTCGATAATTTCATGCGGTGGCTTTCAGCCCCAAATCCTGCAATTGTGTCGATTTACTATTCCACTAATGTGGAATATCGCCTCATCTGAAAACATGATATTAGTCCTCATTTTCATCAATGCTGTTAAGTTACCAAAGCTGCAAACTCTAATCTTTTCACTTAGCCATTGGGCTTGATTTCATGAAAATGTTGTATCTTAAACGCACCGTAATCAAAGCCTCGAATGCACCACTTTGTACAGTGTCGATTAAGGTAATCCAAACCCTAAACCACGCCTTGCTAATGACTTTTTCGGGCTACCCGTACAAGATGCTCCGACACGTTCCACATTGTTCAGATACGGAGCCTGTCTGATAATGATTTCCCCTTTCCTTAAACTGATTAAGTTTACTTAATACTGAAGTATTTTTCATTCGTAGGCGTGGCACCGCCATATTTAAATGGATAATTACGCTGAAATGTGAAAATCGTTTTCATAAATATGAAAACCGGATGCTTTTAACAGATTCCATTATTTCCTTACGATTTTTTTGGAATCAAGATCTTTTAATAAAACCTCTTTTAGAGGGTTAAAATCTGAGAAAAAATTTAACCCAAACCGATCTTAAAATAAAAATAATGTAATACTGGACTAAATCTTACTAAATTTTCTTAATTGAGAAATTAACGAAACCTTTAAAAAAAAAAAAAAAAAAAAAAATTAATTTAGTTTGTAAAGATGTGTTAACCTGTTAAGGGCCGTAACCGTAAAAGTAATAGGCGAGTTACAAAGTCAGAAGACATTTCCGAAAAAAATGAAATTGAGTCCCTGAGAATAACACGCATCCCGTACTCAGCTTATCAGGGAATGTGTGCCCCCGAAAAATAAATTAAGCCAAATAATCTACTCAGTAGTCAATATTTGTAATAAAATACTTTACTTCTTTTTTTTTTTTTTTACGGAAAAGGTTCTTATTTAGTTCATAGAAAAATTATTTAGAAAATTATGGGAATAAAGAGGCAATTTAAAATTTTGAACACTACTATTTTTTAAATATTAGTTTGGTTAATGTGTGAAAAAGTTTAGTTCGAGTTAAATTTTAGAAACTCATTTTATACAAAACTAAATTTTTAATTTCTATATTTCACAAAATACAAAGTATAAAATAAAAACATTCTTCCTGAAACTTCATCAACCAAAATAATATGCTCTCTGCTGAGGTGAGTAATAAGTTTAAACATAGATAAACTGTTTGATAATAAAAGTAACTATCTAGTATCAAGATATAATAAACTACATGATAGTACAAAGAATAGGAATAATATTAAAGGAAGAAATACACAGACGGTTAATTTATATTTACTAAGTCACGATTAAAATCAATGAATAAAAAAGTTACAATAAAGTAAGAAAAAGTAAAACTGTTGAAGAATTTTTAAGTAATGAATTAGAAATAAGGTATTTAAATTGATTATAAAGAAAAAGTTAGCAGTTATTAGAGGGCCATCAGTTCAATGAACGTTATTCTAGCTCTTTGCTTCTCGTCCTCTGAGAAATAGGGAATGCCGAAAACGTGACTAACATTTTAATCATTTAAATCTCCTTTTTATTCATTCCCTTTTCTCAAATCAGATTATTATTATCATCATCATTAACCATATACAGGCTTACTTTCCTCTCAGTTTCCATTTTCTTCGTTTTCCAAACTTTCAACAGCACTTTTCAAAAAGATTAAAAATTTAAAATATTAATTTTTTTATTTAATTTTACTTTATCAACTTACATAAAAATAAAGAAAATCTGAAAGCTTTCATTCAGGTAAAAAATAATTCCAAAAACTTTACTACATAAAGTTAAATTTTGATATACCTTCTCATTTAGGAATATGTACATCACATAAAATATGATAAAATTTCATACATTTAAATTAATAAATGTAAAATACTTCCAACTGGACAAAATAAATAAAGTTGTTTCAACTGTGTTTGTAATTGTTAACGTGAATGTTGCAGTCAACTTGAACCCCTTTTTTTTCACCTCTGGAACCACCGTTAGGTATTACATCAGAGGATGGAGATATGAATGGATTGGTAGCGTGTGTGAAAATGCAACGCATGACCGAGATTCGAACCCGGGACCTCTGGATGTCCCTAACTTTCGAAGTCGAGAGTCCTAAGGTTCAAATCCCAGTAAAAGTTATTATTTTTATACGGATTTGAATACTAGAACTTGGATACCGGTTTTCTTTGGTTGTTGGGTTTCAATTAACCACACTTCTCAGGAGGGGTCGGCCTGAAATTTTATAAGACTACATTCATATATATCATCCTCATTCATTCTCTGAAGTAATACTTTACGGTAAATCCGGAGACTAAACAGAAAAAGAAATAGCTTGAATGAACCCTTGGGTAATCGGTCATCACACTCCCAAGTAAGAATCCTTATTGAATACTAGATCGTGGATACTGGTGTTCTTTCGTGGTTAAGTTTCAATTAACCACACTTCGTAGGAGTGATCGATCAGAGAAGACTGCAATACATACACTTCATTGACATCATCCTCTGAAGTAATACCTTAACGGTAGTTCCGGAGGCTAAACAGATAAAAGAGAATAAGAATCCTTACTGGTAAGGAAAGTTAACAAAATTTGAAATAAATATACACCTTTATCAAGAATATTGTCTCCAAATTCTCAAATCACTTACTTTAATGGGACAGTATTTTTATGAGCCAATCAGTTCAGTTTAATTCAATAGAAATCTACGTTCAATAGACAGGTGAATTTACCCGAATATCATGTATGTACTTATGAATCCGTGTACTTATCTATCCTACCTACCATGGATCTTTGCCACCATGGTCATGTACTTCGTAAAATAATTTTCAACTTCATGTAAGATAATTTGTGTAAAGCTCCACCCGACTAATTACTAACCTAACAAGTTTATGTAAGTTTCTGATAGGACAAAAATGTTACCGTAAAGAGAATTAAATGAAAAATTTTCTATAGAAACAAAAATTTATCTACTTTTGTACTTTCTTATTGTTGAAAAAAAATTTTGATATTACATAAGAAAAATTTAGCAGTTAGTCATACTTTTTCAATCTGTTCATTGAACAAGAAAAAAGAAATTAAAAAAAATATTAATCACAAATTAGCATCTTCAGATTAGATTGGTTAAGAGTACTAGCTAGGGAACACAAAAAAAAAGAAGAAAACAAAAATTAAAAAAGGCCAAAAGAATCCTGCAATGCAAGGACCTAGGGAAAAGTATGCAAATAAGGAGACAATTTAAAATTTTACAATAAAATGGAACGCTACTACTTTTTTTTTTTTTAAATATTACAGTTTGGTTATTGTATGAAAAAGCTGAGTTCGAATTAATTTTACAAACAAATTTTATGTAAAACTAAATTTTAGTTTCTATATTACACAAAAACAACACATCTATACAACTACAACGTGTCGTTTATATTTTAATAACAACCCAAAAAAACAAGATAGTAATGACCTTCCTGCTTTATATTACTCCCAAACCCTGTAATTTTAACAAGTTTAATAAATAAAAAAAAATTATTAAAATTAAGATATATGGAATACGGGGGCTTTGTCATTCCTACAATGCCTCGCATTTATCGTAGTTTATTATATATGAGTAATTTCAATGAGATCAGAATAAACGGATATTTCCTCCTAAGTATTGTGTATCACATCGAATCAGGATTTATTATAATTACCGTTTTATTACTACAACTAAAATAAATTACTTTTTATTAATTTGGAATAACGGCTGAAATAAATAAATCGGTGGAGAAAAAATTAAATAAACAAATCTGACGCAAAAATAGATCTCATGTAAAAATATTCTTTTTGTACTATTTGTAAAAATATTAACGATAATTTTTTTTAAAGCGGGTTCTTTATATAAAAAAAAAAAAAAAAAAAAAGAAGAAGCATGTGTAAGTTTTAATTTGGTATATGATTTTGAACAATTAAAAACGTCATCTCAGACATATTCTTTCCCGTAGTATCTTTTTCTGCATACACCAAATAACACGAAACCATTACACATATTATTTCCTAATGTGTTTGAAATCAAATCGGCTCTGTTCAATAAATAATACACAATAAGAAATCCCTCCCCCTTAGCCCAATGAGATAAGGATGACATATATATGACTTGTAAATGAAGTGTAATCTTGTACACTCATGCCCATCATTCCTTATATGTGCGATTAATTAAACTTCAACCGCCAAAGTACACCGGTATTCTCTGGGTAGTATTTAAAGCTGCATAAAAGCAACTAAATTTTACTCGGAATTTAATCTCAGAACATTCGACTTCAACGACGCAAATCAGCTGTTAAAACAATTGATTTGCGACGAGTTAATTACTAGGCTAGCCCGGTGGGCTAAAAGATATATCTCAACATTTTACATTTATCTAAAGTTTTTCTCCAGAATTTCCTTGTTTGTGTGTGATGTTTCGCGCCCGCGAATGTGTGCACAGGATGATTGTTTAATTTTCACGATTTCATGCTATAAAAAGTGGAGATATGTTTCGGTTGTATTTTATTCAATGCTCTATATTCGACAACACATTCGTCACCTATGCTTACATAAGATTTCTCATTCTTTCACATCAAGCTTTTTCTTTTTTAGTTTTTATGGCTAAAAAATTTTCTGAGGAATATCTGAAAGAGCAGTGATTTTGTATGAAAGTCCTATCCAAAATCACCTCTCTTTTTCTGTTCTTTTTGAAAAACCCCGTGAGTCATTATTGTATTTCAAAGAATGAATGAAGATATGTATGAATGTAAATGAAATACTTTCTTGTACAACGTCAGGTTGACCATTCCTGACATGTGTGGTTAAGTGAAACCCAACACCTAAAGAACCGGTATCAAATTTAACGTTAAATTTGCAACATCTAGCATTTGCAACGTTTTCAACATCTGGCATTTTAAATCTCGTTGAAAATGCTTACAACGGTTTCTACATCGTTATTAAACGATATATAACTTCAATCATCGTTCAGTGAAACGATATATAACAGGGGAATACTATATCTAGTGTTCAAATCTGTACAAAAGTAATTTGCCTTTACTAGGATTTGAACCTTAAAACTCTCGATTCCAAAATCATCTGATTTGCGATGATGAGTTCACCACAAGACCAACCCTATGAGTTATAAAAAAAAAAAAAAACCTGAAGAGGTCAATTGTAACTTTTTTTCATTTACTCCTGAAATTGCTGGTTGGATAAATTTTTATATTTTCAGTTTTATATATCTTACACCCTATGTAAATGAAAATTTCCTGAATAGCTGATTCATTCACTCATCAATCCTTAACCTAAGGTATTATAATTAACGACAAGAAATTTTTGAGAGTACATTATTTCTATACAGTAGAAGTGTGCTAATAAATACATTTGTAAAATTCTACTTCTAAGGAAATGAAATGATACTTTATGGGTTTTTTTCCGATTTTCTTAACTTATAAAAGAGATATCGACTTTATATTTATTTTAAAATATTCCTTACACAAATGTATTTATATGTAAATAAAATACAAATGTATATATAATTACATATAGAATTAATAACTGGATATTATAAATAAGGAAAGTGTAAAATAATACTAATACATAAATTTTTAATAAACCAGATAATTTTCATGAATTTACAATTTTAATTATTTATTTTTTTCATAAATAGTTTTCTCCAAATACAATTCGACGCGAATTAAAGCATAAAATATAATAATGATAAGGCGATGAAGAGAACAGAAATAAAGGTAGAGGAAAAAACACATATATTGTGTAATAACAATAATTCATTTTCGCATTTATCATTTACAGTTTAAACATATAAATTTGTAATTTTTTCTCCAATTCTAACATAATTATGTACTTCATTTTCTAAGGTTAATTATTTATTGCATAATAATAATAATTATTATTATTATTATGTACCTCTTATGAAAGAAACGTAAAACGTGCTTTTTCAATAAAAGTCAATTAAAATTTAATAATTTCCCAAAGTCAAGATAAAACAATAAATAGTACGTCATTTAACGACCTTCATTTAATAATACAAGCAACTGTACAAACAACGCTCGTTATATTCGTATCTAGTAATTTACTAAACTGAAATTTAAAGAAAATTATAATACACGACCAATAAAATAAAACCCAAAATTTCTACATATTGATAAAGTTTTTCGACTGTTTTCATTTACATTTTTTTAGAATGCTTACTGTATTTGAATATATAAAAAAATAAATAATAAATTATACTTAACCGATTAGCCATTCATAAATTGGCTACTTGTCACAAAAAAAGAAAATAATTTTAATAAGATTATAAAAATAAATTAATTTTTAAACACAATAATATTTATTCTGTGATATAAAATAATTGAAAAATTGCCAAATTTTTTGGATTATGTTCTTATTTTATGAAGTGGTAAAACACGAATAGAAATACTTGAAATTCATAAATTCACAAATGTTTATACAAGATCATAATTATTAAATGTTTAACAGATCAAAAACTGTTTCAACAAATACAAAAATTTTAAATCCAGTATAATTATTTTCCAAATCCTCCGAATATATACGCGTATGATTTATTTCTCAACGACGAAATTTTATATTATTTACTCCTGATGGATTATCACTCAAAGACAAAAAGAATAATCAAGAATGATTACAAATTTAAGGATCAACTACGTTAATAGCTCACCAGAAAGACCTCATCTCGTATAATAACTAATATCATAGTCCACCGAGCGGGTCTAGAGGTTAACGCGACATCGCAAATCAGCTGATTTCGAGTCTTAGAGTTCTAAGGTAACCAAACCAAAAATAAAAAAGGTCAATTAAAATTTAATAATTTCCCAAAGTCAAGATAAAATAATAACAGTACATTTAACGACCTTCAATTAATAATACAAGCAACTGTACAAACAACGCTCGTTATTTTCGTATCTAGTAATTTACTTAACTGAAATTTAAAGAAAATTATAATAATATACGACCAATAAAATAAAACCCAAAATTTGTCTTTTATCCTGGTAAAGGTAGTTACTTTTATACAGACTTTAATACTAGATTGGGGACACCGGTGTTCTTTGGTGGTTGGGTTTCAACCACACCCGTCAGGAGTGGTCGGCCTGAGATTTTACAAGATTACATTTCATTCACATTCATACATATATCATCCTCATTCATCTTCTGAAGGTTAAACAGAAAAAGAGAGAGTAGCTAATATTATAAATAATTTTCTTCCACGCAAAAGTTAAAAAAGAAATTAATTTTCTTGGGCAAGAAACGTTTCTTGTCTCAACAAGAAATAGGTCTTATACCGATCGGGAAATAATAATAATATACAAAAGCCCACTAATCAGGCAATGGATTTATACCTTGATTTCAGCTTCTCCTGAATTGTATTTTTTACCTGAATTCTACGTTTAAGTTTAAAGAATATGTCATCCTCTGAAGTAATACCTTTCGGTAGTTCCGGAGGCTAAACAGATAAACAGAGAGAAGTATTTTGATAACATACGGAATTAATTATATTTATGATCTAAGCAACGATTCTTTAAAAGAATAACAGTATTTTCTATAACATTTTTAAACGCAAAATCATTACAATTTTCTATTGTAATGACTTTGCGTTTAAAAATTGTAAATATTCCGTAACTGTAATCCCAACAACGTAATCGATCAAAAATCAAAATTTTTAGGTTTGGGACTATAGGTAAAAATGCAGTAGCAGTTAAATGGGTGGTAGGAACATAATAACACAACCATTCTGACCTGAGTAACTGTTGGTTTCTGTACTTCTTTTTACCTGTTTAGCCTCCGGGACTACCGTAAGGTATTACTTCAGAGGATGATGTGTATGAATGTGAGTGAAGTGTAGTCTTGTACAATCTCAGATCGACGATCGACCACTCCTGACAAGTGTGGTTAACTGAAACCCAACCACCAAAGAACACCGGTATCCACGATCTAGTATTCAAA
>JAAAKQ030107704.1:0-14167 GCA_010016005.3 Zanna intricata
TAAGCAAATTACATTTCTGAAAGCTCGTTTCGCCTGTGCTATTCGGCATTTTATATCGCTCCTGCCTCACTAAAATAAATAATTTTAAAAAGGGTATATGGATTTACTTTGTTTTATCGAAAGTAAATATTATATAATACTTCAAGTTTCGATTCTTGGTCATTTTCTTTCTTGATAATAATTTATGTAAACGACATTACCAAATTCAAATGTCAAACTGGAATATAATTACGTATTCGTTTGGCGATAAATTACCAAGTTGAGATCCAGTTTAAACTAATAAATTACAGTAATTTCCGGATTTAGTGAAATTTTAAATTATATATACGTCTCATAACGAATTGTAAATAAATCATTTTAAAACGTCTTTTATGCATTTTTCAAGAAAATATGGAAACACTAATAACGAGGGAAATTTTTCATTGAAGTTTGAGAAATCTGACGTATCATAAATTTCTTAAGGTAATTTTTGATAAAACTTTTTACGTAAAAAAACATCACATTGATTATTTGTATTCGAAAGTAAGAATATTTCTTTTATAAGTCTTTCGTTATTGATAAACATTAACGTTTTGATAAATTATATTACGGCTTAGTATATTCTTATATAAATTATGAAATCTTGTTATAGAATGGTAATAAATTAAAATATTCAAAAAGGATCTTTTGTCATAAGATAAGCTATTTGCGTTTTGTTCAACAGAGATTTGTATAAAAATATTTTAAATAGATTATTATACTTGCTGCTTATGTATTATATATTTTTAATTCAATTATATTCATATTTTATGTAGTGTAGTGTATAACACTACAGGTAAAAGTAATTTTTATCATATATTGGCCTTAACGTACATCGTCGTGCTTCTTCTATTCGAATACGCTGGTAATTTAGTATTTTAGTTCATTTTTCGCCTTTGGTTTTTTTCGTTTTTAATTATATAATAATTTTATTACTCTATATAAAATCTACTAGAGATCCTCATTTTAATTTTTAAATTTAATTATTTATTTATTTAAATTTTACGTTTTTAGTTTTTTTTTTAATTGGTTTAATCGTGTATTATGTTTGATTAATATGTACATATTTTTTTTAAATGTAATCATTTATTTAATATTTAAAAAAAAATTAATCATAATTGCTAAAGTACAAAATTTATTTGACTATATTTTATACCATCCATCCGTATATATTTTAAATGAACTCCAACATTTTTTTATCGCAGATGAATTGTAACAAAAAAAATTAAAGTTTCCAGAAACGGGCTCCTCGTTACGTATCTGCTAGGGACCAATTTAACTAGTACAATGGTTGCACATACATATATGGGCCTACAGACAACTCTGTCTCAGCCGACAGGTGTGTCTGTTCAATAATAATCCCTGATGACGAGATAATATATAATCTTAGTGCCCATTCCTTCCTTGAGAGTTATTGAGACCCGTAGTGACTACCACTTCCTGATAATAACTGACTCTATGAGTGTAATTGAGAGCTTGAGCTGCGGACGATCTGAACCCATCGTTATGATACTAACTCAAGTGTAAGCAAGACAGTAGTAATCGTATGAGTCCCGGCCCATTGCGGCGTCCTCGGGAACGAACGGCTGATGAGGCTGCCAAAAGAGCGCAACAAATGGCCTCCGATTAGAATTAATATGTGAGAGAGCGGCTTCATGACGACAGTCCGTGTCAAACTACATACTCACTCGAATACATTCTGGCTGTTGCGTCCTCCCACGGCCTTACTTGGATCTGAGAGGACGTCTTCGAGAAGCCTTTTATCCCAAATAAAAGAAGAAATCAAGTCATTCTAACTCGGCTGAGGATTGAGGGCACAAACCTAATCAATCCCATCTATTTGGCTCTCCTCAGTAGAATTGTGAGGCGTACAATATAAAATGGTCCGTAAACCAGTTATTCATAGACTGACCGGTGTTCGGGTGTGTTCGAAGACAATTAAACCTGGTTTCAGATGTGAAGGGTTTACTCAACCAGAAGAAATACATCAATAGATTGTTGCGGTTTCTGTATGATAGTGAGATGAAGAACTTAATTTATCGGTTCTCCTTATGGTAAATCCCTTACGGAATTACTAGACAATATTTGTTATTCATGTTACAGTTTTTAATCCAATTTTTGGTGTTTATTGTCTAATTATTTTTGATCATTTAGTTTTCTTTAAGTCGCTAATGACTATTATCGTTGATGAGACTTTAAATATCGATGGAAAAAAATTCAGGTACATAGTAAATTTACTGAGCGGCTGAAAAATTGATTAATTAATATAATTAAAAAAAAAAAATTATTTTAATGTTTAATAAGTTATAAATAATGTTACGGGATAAATATATAACCAATTTAAATTATACTTTTAAACAATGTAACATCACGAAAAATAACACATTTAACTTTTATAAGCTTAGAACTGTGTCATACTAGACGAAAAAATTTAGGGTAACCGCCGTAGATGTACAGGCAAAATGAACGTCAAAAGACAGTATAACGGTGATTCGCCGCTACCTACATCTTTGATTAATGATTGTTGTCGATAGAATTACTAAAAAAAAAAAAATATTTTTTAAGAAAAAATGGTTTAAAAGTGGATTATAAAGGCTTATAATAAATAAGCTTCATGGATTATGGCTTATATAAGGGAATTAGAAATTACAATATTTAAAATAAAAAACTCTTTTGATTAATGGCATAGTAGGCTTATTAAAAGAAGACAAAACTTAAAAACTGAAAATTATGTCTTTTTGTCGAGTTCATTATACCAAAGAGAAACAAATGAATCCCTATGACTGTTACCATGTGATCAGATGAAAAATAAAAAAATATTATGGGCTAACTATTTAAAGCTATTTTATCCTCTTATTAGTTTATATCTCACTCCATTCCAAAAAGGTAAAAAAAAACTGTAATTTTGAAAAAGAGGTTATGTTCTACATGGTCCTTTTTTTTTTATAAAGAAAAATAATATCATATTAAAGTAATATTAAAGAAAGTATACGATAATGTTTTTTTATTGAAAAATAAAATTGATTTTTTTTTTTAATAATAAAATCGATATTTTGTATGTAAGATATAAATATGCTGAGGTTAAACGATTAGCGCAGAACATAATGGAATGAAGACTGGTGAACAAAGTATTTATATGTATGTGTGTATGTATGTATAAATAAAATAATTTAACAACAGAATAAATATATTTTCATCTTAAAATTTTAAAAATTAAAAGAAAGGACATACAAATGAAATGCTTCATTGTATTTCAAATTATTTATGAAAATTATTCTCTTGTAGTAGAATAAAAATTTAAATTGTGCAAAATTAAAATTTTTATTTTTTTCTCAAATACATATATAAATATTGAATCATCAATTGATTTGAATTATTTTTTTTTACAAAGTATTTTTTTTTTTTTTTGAGAAATAATGGTGATGATAATTGCTTCTGTTATATTTGGTTAAAATATACTCTGTTGTCTGGAAGGTTTTCAGCTTTGTGTCTGATAAAAGGAAAGTATTGTAATTGGATATGATAAAGTATCTACGTCATTTAGGCACGGTACGTATTTTATTGGTCAAAATTTGTTGTATTCTAATTGATAAGTTTTATTCATACCATATGATTAGTTAAAAAACAAAGATTATAATTGATTGGAATTTATTTCCCAGTAATTGGTCAGTTAAGTTTACAGTTGTGATTGGTGTTAACTAGTGACTTTTCGGAATAGAAATGATGATTGGGCATAAAGTATTTTGGTTGGTTATTTACTGAAGTAATCTCCGAGGGCGGTGAAACGTAGATGTAACTTGTGCAATATCTAAGGATGAATGCGTATTTCAGTGGTTTAATTTTTATCGGCTTTCCTTGGGGAGTATTAGAATGTGGTTTCATTCATATTTTGTCCTTTATTCACCTATTAGGTTAATGTTATGGAAAGGCCACAAGTTGAATGATATTTCATCAAATTGTACTATTTTTAAAAATTATTGAGTGCTGGTATCTTAATTTTTTACATATTCTTTTGTTACGTCTGCCATTATAAAATTTCTTGCCAAAATTTCTTACCTTTATATAAACGTATTTTTTCGATTATCCGTAGGTAAAAGTTTAAGTTTTTATTCAAATTGAAATTGAAAAAAGAAATATGTTGTAACTTTTCTTGAAACGCAATGATTTCACAATTTTAAAAGGATTGAATATTTAGTTGGGAAATTTATTTAAATGTTATACCAAATTTTTTAGACTATAAGTTACAGACCGTCCACTTCGTCATCAGGGTTGTTTTTAATATACATCTGTAATATTAAAAAGTGATTTGTTGTTTTTATATGGAATGATGTAGTCTTTTTATGTTTACCTACTTGGATAAACCTTCATCGATGTGTCTAATTCTTTCAAGAAAATCTTTAATAAAATCATAGTGATTCGGTTAGCCAGTAAATTATTTAGACTTGAGTTCTCACTTGGATGCAGTAGAACAGACACAGAGAATGCTTATTCTATTGCACCATGTTATTCTCGGATTAAAAAAGAGAGAAATTGCAAATGAAAATAAGGAGTAATAAATTTGATAATCGAAGAAATGGGTATTTAACATATATTTTTACCGCGAAAAATATAAACGTACAACATTTATTTACTTTAATTTCGACAATTTTCTTACCAAAATACATAGCCACTGGGAAATCGTAACCTAATATTCAAATACCGAATAACATACACGTTTTCGTATTCAAGTTCATATATCAAAATTGAATGACCTGGGAAAGCGAGGGTCCGAAACTATTTTCAAAATATTATAAAGCTTGCTTTCTATTAAGATGAGTAGTTTCAATATTATATTTGAATTTTAGCCGAATTATTATCAAAAAAGACTACATTACTTGTTTTACACGCGTATTGTAACTAGTGATCACTCAGCTCGGCTATGTTTTCGGCGTGAATAAAATATGTTTTCGGCTGTTTCTCACTTCTCACGATTCCTTGGTAAAAACTAAATATTCCGTCTTATCATCGTGTAAAATGTTCACATTTATCTTTTTGTGACAAGGTCTCGTTAGTCGACTAAATTTTTTATTTTTAAACAGTACTAATAAAAGGACTTATATGTCGTTAGGTTTTTCAACTCGTAAAACAAATACGTGAAATGAACTGTAAGTTTGTAAATTTGTATTAAGATTACATAATTTGTATAATTTATTTATTTATTTTTTGGTATTATAAGAGAATTACTTATTACCTTAATTCATTAAAAATATGTAGCTCTACTTGTTAAGTTACATCTTGCCATACCTTTTGAATCTTACTAACTCGCTTCATAATAACAATGTCTGTGGACGTGACGCAGACAGCGCTAGCCTTCCTGTGCAGGGTGGGTGTTGATGATTCAAAATTCGTCTGAACAACTTATTTCTTATACTATTACTTGATACTGTTCTCTGCCATCTCTCAGTTGTTTGTTGATTTCTATTAATATACCCCGGAAACCTTTGAATATAACAATCTATCCATGGACCTCGATCGAGAAAGCTATATTAATTGAAAATGTCTGAAGAATTCCGAAATATATTACGAATTAGTCTATCAATAATATAAGTAAAATCGAGGATGCTCTTATTTTTTTCTCCTCCAGTTTATTTTCTATTAATCCAAGCTAATTTATCTCATTATTCTTATTATTCAATAAAAATGTTCAAAACTAAAATAAATACCTTTTTTGAGTACTCTAACTTAATTGAATTTACATTCATATGAATGTAAGATAGGTAGTAGTGGAATTTTAAACGCGAAGAGTTGCTGGAATTTGATAATGATAATACGAAAAAGTCTTAGTTATTGTAAAATATATTGAACAAAATTTAGCTTTTAAATGACATTTCGGGAGAAAATATCACTATCCACTTTTAAGGAGATATTTGGAAACGATGTTTTGACTGCTTTAAATTAATTATATGTATAATGTAAGTATTATATCTTATGTATATTGTATATTATGTATTATACATAAAGTATTATTATGTTTATTCAAATGACGAAGCCCTTCAAATTTCGTCAGGTAGAACACCAGATAATTTTTACAAGTATTATTATATAATACTTATTGAGAGATTAATTAAGTTACAGGAATGTTTTTTCAAGAGAATGATATTTTCTTAATATAGGATTGCTGTAACTGTTATTGTTATCCATACATATATACGAGTATGTATATATATTTTTTAAGTTGATTATTTCATTGCACTAGGCTTCAAGCTTCTCCATATGAATATGAACTGGAATTTTTTAGCGTATGAGAAATGATATGACTTACCGGGATTCGAACTTACGAATGAAAAGCCGAAACGCTACTACTCATATCGGTTTGAGCTTGGACTATAAAATTGACTATAGCAGATTTTTACTCCGATAGCGATTACTAATTTAAGTTGTATTCATCAAATTGTTTAGCGGTCCAACCTCATCCACGGAAACATGACGTATTATTTAAGAAAAAAATTTCCTTAAGTTCGGTTTGTCCCATTAAACTATTAAGAGTTATATTGACAGAAATATTTCTCTAAATCCTCAACTAATTTATTTTATGCACAGCACTGTATGAAAAACAATAGCGTCCCTGACTTAATGATATTTGTTAAATGCATATTTAAAGAAAGCACAAGCACCTCAGATAATAAAGTTTTTATATATTCGTTGATTTTTTTGTGTTTCAGAATTATTAAGGCAGGTTGCGAGTGCCAATTCCGAAGCGGTTCTATCCTTGTATGATCACCAGGGTCGTGCCGTAAATTTGGATCATCCGTTAGCTACCAACACTTTGTCGACACCTTACCGGCTGGAAGTCTCTGGCGACGATTCTTGTAACGGTCAGTAATTTAGTAAATTTTATTGCCATCTGTGATTTGATTCATTGCGTTTTCTGAAATTTTTTTAACCTCTAAATATTTACTCATTTTTAATATAATTGTACAACGAATGTTTTTCTTTAATTCATCCTGAAACCTCTACATGTCTTCACATCAATTCACCTAGTTTTGATTCATTGCGTTTTCTGAAATTTTTTTAACCTCTAAATATTTACTCGTTTTTAATATAATTGTACAACGAATGTTTTTCTTTAATTCATCCTGAAACCTCTACATGTCTTCACATCAATTCACCTAGTTAATATTTAATATCCCTTTTTAATGTTATGCTTCCAGTTGTTCATATTTTTGTGTCTTTCCTTTTCTTCAAGTAATGTATTTTTGAAAAATCATTTAAGTATTTCTTTCTAATTTTCTTAGTAAAACTGTGTTGTTAATAACTATCGGAACCAAAGCTCTGGATTTCTGAATCAAAATTTCCGTTAGTTTTTTATAACTTGTTTAATGAGTAAATTCTTTGGAATGTTGTTGGATAAATAATACAAGTTTTATAAATAAAAGTTCAGCTATTTATAATACAACTTGTAACAACTTTAAAATTGTATAAAATAATTCATTTAACGGTTGGATGTTGAACCAATCTTTAGGATTTAAAGAAATCTAATACCAACTATTAAGTCGTTTCGATAGTAAAAAATTTAAAATGTTCTAATTCAGGAATTTTAGTACAACGTAACCGTGTGATTTCTGAAATGCATTGAAGATAGATCCCTACCAATTTACTGTACATAAAGTATATGATTTAATTTTTGTACGAAATAAAAGAAGGCCTGCAGAATAATAGCTCAATCATCCTCTACCTATTGTTATTGATTAACAATAAATTTTATTTATTGATACGATAAATTTTTCTCACTCTCTCTCTCTCTCTCTCTTTGTTTTTATCACTATAGATCAGCTGGCGCTGATCAAATGCTGATAAGTTTTTGTGTCTTGTAAATTTTCTCATTCTTTACAGTTTTTCGAATTATAAATTACAAACTTTGTATGTAAATAAATTTTTTACTGTGTATTTTTTTTTTTGGAAACATTTCTGATATCATATCGAACTTTGTATACCAGTATTTATAAAAATGAAAATAATCATTATTTCCTTTTTTTTTTACATTATGGCATGTTCGTTTAAAAAAATTAATTCCTAATGAAAAAATGCAATGCTATGGAATAGTTTGATTTGCACATAACTAACTACTACTTCATAGCTACCGATTGCTTCTTGATTACTTAATGTTGCGGGCAGAATCAGTATGTCAATGGAAATAAATATATTTTTGTGTTTTATATTTCATTCTAAATAGTTTTAATATTTTTAATTTTATTGTATTAACGAATGGGATGAATGGAATCGATTGCGATTGATATTTTAAATAGTATCAGTGAGGTTTATTTTGTTTCGCATAAAATACTTGTGCTAAAAGGCGATAAATAATTTAATAATTGGAATAATGCAATAATTCAATCTTGGAAAAAATCAGTCTATTTTTTTTTTTTTTTTTGTTGGAAATCCTTTCTATTTTCAAGATGTTCCAATTTTACAAAAACCATTTTATTGAGTATACGTGTAGGCCAGCTTTCCATTGTCCCAGTGATTAAGGGAGATTGTCACAGTGACAAGAACAGTGAAAGGGAGATACAAATGAGTCATATTCCCTTCAAGTTCTTTGTCCGGCAAACGTTGATATAGTCAAATTTTTTACAAGTTGTATGTAGTTATTGTCTCTCTTTATTTTTCAGCGATTTTAATGGCTAAAAAGTGAAAAATTAAAAAAAATTAATTTATTCTTATTCAGTTTTAGAATTTTTTTTAGCTAGATTCGATTTGAAGCAAGCGTTTTTTTACATGCTGCATGTTTTTTTTATTCAATTATTCTCTAATAATTTAATCATGTAAACCTTTTTATAATAATTCTAATTTTTAAAACATATTTTGTTTTCTAACTTAAGAATCTTCTTATTAATAGTGTTAACTATATTCTTATCCATTTATATAGTTTATTTTACACTTACGTCCTTCGATTGTTAGGTTGCTGTTGATTTAAAATTCAAAAAAATAATGTACTTGGATAAATCCACTGGCAGCATTACACTCCAGGAATCCACCATTTGCATATGTTCACATATACTCAAAGCCGGTCTAGCAGGGTCTTAACCGACACTCAAAGAACCTAAATAACCAGTTTTAAAGGAATCAACGAAGACCGATGAATGATGAAAAACGAAATTACTCACGAGGTAATCATGGCATCAAAAAAACAAATCCAATTTCGCTAGCACTCTCTTTTTGAAAAGGTGTAGAAGATAATGAAAGTCTTATTCAAAATAGGAGAAACATATTATTCATCAATAATTTTGCATTGACCAGATATCGGAATTGATTTTTGTTCAGAATAACTCATTTCAAACGTTTTATATTTGTTGTATTTAATATTATAGCTAAAGTTTTTACACCTGTGTATTAATGGAATTTCTAAAAATCGATTATGCATTTGTGTTATGTAATGCTGAAATTATAACTTTGTACTTCCAAACTAACTGTACTTACATAATATAACTTTGTATTTCGCTCTGAAAAAGTCTTATAGAAGCACAATCTCTATATATTTCATAGTCGAATATTATCACGGTTATCATACTTGTTATCACGGTTTTGTCAATTATCATACTAGCCGCTGAATATTATTTGTCTTTTTGTCCAACTAAAAATGTATCATTTCGTGATATTTGGTGAAAGACATAAATAATCTAAATCTTTTAAGAGAATTAAATAAAGGGGTAAAATTATTAACGATTACGTGTACCAAAATTATTAATAAAATTGTAATATTTCCGGGTTTTGTTCTTGAGCATGCATCATTGAACAGTGATCATATATTTTCGTTTTAAACTCATATTTAATAGCTTTTGTCTCTAAACCTACATTGAATGAGATTAATTCATTGTTATATTATTGACATTTCATTCCCAGAGTTTTAGTTTTACTGTCACAGAAATTTACTGTTAAATATAATTTGACAGATCAGGGAAAATAAGTTACAGTTGTATTAAGCCTCTCTCTTTCTCTCTCTCTCTGTGTTTGTGTATGTGGTCAGACAAACACAGCGGTTTTTATAATTATTATTTTATATTCTGTTGATGGTTTTACATACCATTCATCAACCTTTCCTCTCAGTGTATTTTTTTTCTTTCCACTGACCTGACCTGACGTTTTACAAATATATTATTTCTAATTATTGTTGTCAAAAAAATGTTTCATTTCCATTTACAGAGGCAAAGTCACATATGCATATTTTTATATCGTTTTGTTGGCATTCTATAACAATTTATTGATCCTGTGTATCTTTTGCCGTTCCATTATAACAGTAAGGATTAAAAAATCAGAGTGAGTAGAAGGGATAGATAAATATATTGAACAAGTACAAATGTGAGCGTTTATTTGTTTGTAATGCTCGTGTAAGCATGTGTGAGTGTGGGTGCGCGAGTATGTACATACATATATATATATACTTTTTTTTTTTTTTTTTTTTTTTTTATCTTCGGAACCACCATTAAGGTATATCTTCAGAGGATGAGATGAATGAATTGTAGCGTGTGTGAAAATGCCATGCCTGACCGGGATCTCCGGATGAAAGGATATATATATATATATATATACATAGTAAGTAATTTTGATCATACCTTGTTAATAAAGGTAACTAAATAAAAATAACTTCTAAATTACTATATATGAACTTGATTAAAAATCGAAAAATTATAACTGTGTTTTTTTTTAAGTAATTTTGTAAAAATGATTTTTAACAGACATTTAGTCTGCGTAAATTCAACTTTGAATCAGTGGTAAATTTTTTCAAAATTATAGCAAAATCAGTTCTTTTTTGAGGTGGTTTAGATAGATTATATGATTCCATCCCATTTAGTAGAGCCAGTAGTAACATGTATATCTTGTATATAAGTATCTAAGTGTCATGTATATCTTTGTTGTCTCACAATAAAATAGAATAATTTAGTTCCTTTTGTAGTACCTCCTTCACATTTCCTTGTGACAGTGTCGAGTGTAAGTTACATTACGTATAAGTGGCATATAAAGTTGATTTTTTCTGAGAATAATGAAATTAACTGTACAGGTATTCCTTGTGATGCAAAGAATACAATTATTGCGTGCTGAATACTACCTACGTTTCGTGTAAGGTACGAAAATAGTAGTAATAGATGTGTTTATCTACATTTCGTGTAAGCCACAAAAGAGTTGCTGAAAAATTACAAAAAAAACTTCCGGCAGCTGGAAGAAAAAGATGCTGAAAGGTACTAACCAGAGATATAACTCAGCTTTTTGGGTGAAAGTTTGTTTGAACAGTTTTGCTGGTGTACTCCTATTAACCTTGAGGCCTGACCGATGATGTTTTTTTTTTTTTTTTATATTTTACGTCAACATTTTCTATGAGTTTTCTCAGCTTAACATGCGTAAAAATATCGCGGTATTTTTACGCTGAGATGAGTTCTGTTTAAATAAACAGAACTTATCTGAAAATAAAATATTAATTTCCTTCCCCCTCCAAATAGAAACCGAATAATAACAAAAATTGTTCTATACGTTTTTTTAATCTTAGTTTATGTTTTATACTTTCATTAATAATTTACACAGAATCAGTCAGGAAGGAAAAATATCTTATGAAGTTGATGGTTTATCAATCCGATACTCTGTGTCCTAATTTTTTATTATTTATCAGAAGTCTTAATTTTAATTTCTTAATTTTATTTTCAACCAGAATTAATTAATGTGTTAATTTTTAAAAACATATTTTATCTGATTTAGTTGCTATATCAGCTATCATCAAGAACATCCGATTAGTAACGGATCGGGAAATCATTTAACGCATTGGTAATGTTGTCGCCTCTGAGTTGAGAATAACAGATATTTTGCAAAGTGAATTTTAATTCTACAGCTTAAATTATCGATTTCATACAGAACATTACATTGATAAAAGTCGAATTAGCATTACTGGAAACTTAATTTTATCCGACTGAACAAGGATATTTTATATCGACGGTATGTATGTTTTCGATATCAGAATTTTTGCATCGATTTCTATGAATATGAACAGATTCATTTCAGTCACTTAAGTAGACCACCAAGTAGCCAATTATAGAAAAATTATAAGAAGTTCATCAGCTATCATCCGGTATCAAAATAACTGCTTGTAAAGCGGTTTAAAAAAAAAAAATTAAGTATTATTATTCCTTAACAATATTTTACTTAATAATGATTAAATAATTAAAAATAATATCACAAATTTAATAAAAACCTTGAAAAAACGACTATTAAGAATATTGATTTTTATATATTTGAACATTATTTAATAAATCGATTTTTATGAAAATTAATATGAACGAAAATTTAAGATAAATTGAAACTGATTATCTTGAATATAAAAAATAAACTTTGCTAAACAATTTTTGGTCATTAAAACTTAAAAAATACTTAAGAAAGTTTTATAAAAGAGAAAAATCTAGATAGAGATATACATCTTAGTTGTTCTATTTATTCATCTTACTTTTGCAGAATTTGTTTATATAACAGTAAGATTTTCTATTAATGCGTCTTTACCGCAATATTTTTCAATAACAAATTTATTTACTTATTCATTTATTAATAAAAATTATTTAATCAAGAATATTGTATATAGATTTTCATTAAATCCTAATGAAACGGCTTAAGAAATAGGTGACTGACTGACTAATCAAGTTAACAGTTAATTAAAAAAATATAACAATTCTAAAACTAAAATAAATCAATTGAGAAATTAGTCACATAACGGATCAAAATAACAATTTAACATTTATAACTGTGAAACAAAGCAAATATGAAACACAAAATAAAGTTAGCAGTAGACCAGAAAGGGTAAAATGGAAAGAAAAACAACTACCTAAATATATTTATTATATTGTATTTATATATTCCTGATTCTTTTCCTTTCTTCCCCTCCCACTCACGTTCACAGTGCATTACTCCCTCCATTTTTTTAATTTCATTCCTCAATTACTGATTATTTAAGTATTAATAAATAGATAATACTTATAAAACAATTTTTTTTGTTTGTTTTTTTTTGGTCTTCAGTCATTTGACTGGTTTGATGCAGCTTTCCAAGATTCCCTATCTAGTGCCAGTCGTTTCATTTTGGTATACATCCTACATCCCTAACAATTTGTTTTACATATTCCAACCGTTGCCTGCCTGAACAATTTTTCCCATCTAACTGTCCCTCCAATATCAAAGAGACAATTCCAGGATGAATTAATATGTGGCCTATAAGTCTGTCTCTTCTTTTAACGGTATTTTTCCAAATGCTTCTTTTTTCATCGATTTGCCGCAAAACCTCTTCATTTGTAACTCTACTACCCATCTGATTTTCAACATTCTTCTGTAACACCACATTTCAAAACCTTCTAAACTTTTTCTCTCGGGTACACCGATAGTCCAAGTTTCACTTCCGTATAAAGCTACGCTTCAAATATATACTTTTAGAAACGTTTTCCTGGTGTTTAAATTAATTTTTGATGTAAGCAAATTATATTTCTGACTGAAAGCTCGTTTTTCCTGTCTATTCGGCACTTTATATCGCTCCTGCTTCGTCCATCTTTAGTAATTCTACTTCCCAAATAACAAAATTCTTCTACCTCAATAATCTTTTCTATTCTTATTTTTATATTCAGTGGTCCATCTACATTATTTCTGCTACATTTCATTACTTTCGTTTTGTTCTTGATAAAATAATTATGAAGATAATTCTAAATATATTAAGGATAATCTGATACGTATCTATATTACCATCTCCATCGCTGTTTTGCTCGAGCTATATGGTTATTCACGGCGTCGGGAAACGCAGAAAGTTTTCGGTCGTGGTCAGGGATTATTTAGTCAGTCAGCCCCGTCGTAGCCATCTTCCCATCTAGCCCCCTGACTTCGCTGTGTTCATTAAACTCATGCTTGTGAGGATAATAATGATAAATAAAAATTAAGTCCGTTCAGTTTATAAAAAATATAAGTGTATTGTAATTTCTTCGGAACAACAGTTTGAGCAGTACAAAGCCCACTAATAGGGTTTTAGATTTCTCCTCGCGGCTTCGCTCGCGAAATACATAATCAGAATTACAAATTTAAATTACCATCACAATATTACCAAATATTATAAAGATTTATTCAGATACCGATACCTTTCTACACCTCTTTCAAAGTCGAA
>JAAAKQ030107715.1:0-14167 GCA_010016005.3 Zanna intricata
GTGTGAAAAATGCCAAGCCTGACCGGGATTCGAACCCGGGACCTCCGAATGAAAGGCCGAGACGCTACCACTCGCGCATTTTGTTGGATGTGAAATAAATTTACGTTATGAATTCACGTTTTTATAAATTTACGTTATTAATTGAAATGAAATCGATGTTGAATCACTTTTTTTTTAAATGATAATGAGTAAACAAACTTTTTCTCGCGGAATTAGAACAGGATTTTATTTATTTCAAAATTTATTTCTTACGTTACATCTTAGTAATAGATTTTTACGTTGAAATTTATTTAGTATTAAATTGTAGTTTTAATATTTAAAGGAGTTTTGGTTGTATATTATGAGCAGCTGGCATTTTTCACAGCACTGAATTCTTTACTTAGTAGAAAATAATTAAATCTTCAATAATCAAAGAAAAATTAGGCGATACAGAATAAAATTGTAGAGGAAATAGGTTCTGAGAACCGTAATACAAAGTTCTTAAAAAATTTATGTTAATGCAATAAAACTATTTACTTCTCTGATCGGTAACTAAGATCGGTACAATTAATTTCAGGATTTATTAAATTAAGGTTACACCGTGAAACAAAACATTTATTTCATTTTGCTACATTTAGATTGTAGAGGAGAACTAAATAAATACCAAGTGTAGCATCATGTCGTACCACCTGTAACTTTCCAGTGAACTTAGCATTTATTTTTGGATTAATTGGGAAATCTTTCATTACGTTATAAACTTATTGCGATTGAACTGAATTCTTGAGCAACCCTGAATTTGAATGCCAATATTCAACTCTTGAGCTATCTTACTCTTCTTCACTTTAACACTTTATTTATTAGTATTATATAATTTAAATTGCTATAATATTGTGGCAGCATGAAAAAAGTAATGTTTCTAACAGTAAATAATTTGTAAAACCTTTTTTATAACCAAGCATCACCACACTTTGTTCTAATCTTTTACTTTAAAAAGAAACAGAAAAAGAAAATTGCTTAGCAAATACATAAATACGTTTTTTTTTTGCTAGACCGTAAAAAATACTAGATAGATATTCAAATTAAATTGTCGCATTATAATTTAACATCAATAAAGTTTAAAGATTTATTAACTTGAAATAATTTTGTAAAAAAACTCTGTGCTAAAACTTCTGAAAGGAAACCATAAAATAGTTCGTAGTGAATAATTTGTTAACTTTATTGGCTGCTTCTAATTCTAATCTAATAATTCTTATTGGCTGCTTCTATCTTTTACTTAATTTTCCTTAAATTATACGTTAAAGTTTTGATTTATAAGATCTATGTCCTTTTTATATGCGTGTTGTGAGATATGCTTTTATCAAAAATTAATTTTTATTGAAATTTTTTTCTGTTGCTGGTCGTTAAGATTTTATTAATTATAATATTTTCCTTTATATTTTTAAATAGTATTTTGGTAAAATGTTAAAGACTATTTTGAATTATATAAAGATAATTGGTAAAACTTAACGTTGATTACAAGAATTTTAAGGAATTTATCAAAGGAACTCGTAGATTTTAACGATTGAATAAGTCTTTTGAATTTTCGTATTTTATTTCTAAAAAAGGGCATAAAATGATTTAAGGTCTCAAGTATAGAGTTTTAACTTGCTAGAGGGGGCTGAAGATTCACCCAATTAGCGAGAACAGAAAACTCTGAAAGTGTAATTTGTTTAGTAGATGCTCCGGGCGCCAAACTCAAACGCTCCTGGACATCCGACCAAGTTATGAACAACTTAACTTCAAATTTTCTGCCTAATTTGATATCCGCTTCTTCAACGTACTCCTCTTCACCATCGTCTTGCCTCTACCGCTTTTTTCTTCTTTTCTTCTTCATGATCAAAGTTCCAAACATATAAAGTTTTAACTCTGACCATGTAATATATAACTTCTATCTTAGCTTTCTGAGAAGGTAATAAGTTTTATTAAGATATCATTTATTTAACTTAACTATTTCCTCCCCGCTGTGTGTTTTCTCAGACGCTTTGGCAATTCCTTTGTGTTTAATTCATTTTAAGTTACATTATATTAATCGATGGATTTATTTTACCAGCATTTTCAAAGTTGCTAGTTAATTTCCTAAGTAGAAAATAATGTATTTAACAATTTATAAATGATTAACAATTTTTAAAAAATGTAGGCCGTACAAAAATTATAAAAAATAAATGATTTCATGGTAGAAACAGTATTTTTTTTAACTCCGTTTATGTATACGGTTATTTTCGTTTTGTTTGCGCGGGACCGAATTCACTCCAATCCTATGTACATACATATTCGTAAAGGTTTCAGGAATGAAGTGGGTGAAGAAGTCTTCTTTTTTTTTTACATACAAAGTTTGCTAAAGAGGTCAAAGTGAACGATAGGACTGAATCACAGGAAGGGAGAAATGACTTGTATACAAAAACTCTTGTACGTTTATCACCCTCAAAAAGTTACGATATTTATTTGTCATTATACAAATCCATTCTATTACTTACAATACTCTCACTACTGTGAGAATGAATAACAAAGAGAAAGAAGACAATTTATACTGTAATGTTTTGTACTTTCCTGATTACGGGTTTCTCGTAAATAATTTTTCATAGTTTTTACTCTTTGAAAATTAACCTTGCAATCAAATGTCAGTTTTTTCATCTCAAAATTAGGCCATTTTTTTGTGGAATTAGTTGTACAGAAATCTATCTGACTGATTTGTAATTTACGACAGAAAAAATTATCCAATAGAACATATCTGATATGAAAGAAAAATGTAAACACGTTATTAGGTTAGTTTTATTGCACAGCGTAGCAATATTTTTAAAAGCCACTTTTTTCTCCCAATTTTTATCAAATATCCATTTTTTTAATTTAAATATAATTAAATAT
This sequence comes from Zanna intricata, assembly GCA_010016005.3. NCBI lineage: Eukaryota > Metazoa > Arthropoda > Insecta > Hemiptera > Fulgoridae > Zanna > Zanna intricata. Next base: position 2,881 of record JAAAKQ030107715.1, read on the forward strand.
AACTTTTTTTATTTTATTATGACGATACGTTGTAAGATAATTTAAATGTTTTGGTTGCGGTTTACGATTGATAAAATAAATTTTTCTTTAATTTGTGAGAATTATGAATGCGGGAGCATTATCTTGTAGAAAAACGTTTTGTAACATTTAATAAAAATCGTAAAAACAGTTTAATTAGATTTTGATGACAAAATCTAATCAAAGTTTTAATTAAACTTGACGAAAAAATCTGGGTGTACATAATGTTTAAAAAATTTACATTTTACCGAATTTTACTTATTTATTTTTAACAAAACATAATACAAAAAGAATATACGTAGTTAAAACAGAAGTTAAAAATCAGTTACAAGTATTTTCATTTAAAGTATTTTTATAACATTAGGACTACGACTTCACTAGGAAAAGAATAAATCTCTGCTGATGGATATTAATTTGGATGTTGTCTTAATTTTAGTTTCTGTTACTTAGAATAAGATGTAATGTATAAATCTTTACTTAGTTAAACCGATAATTTGAATACTTTAATCATTAGTATTAGTTAACCAAATTCAGAAATGAAGTGAATTATATATTAAAATAGAACAAATAGAAATAAAGATACATGAAATCAGCGGGATTAAAATAATAAATCTAGCTTTATTCTCATTTTGATTTAAGATCCAAAGATCTGAGATAGTTAGATCTAAGGTAGATAGTTAGATCACAAACAATATATCCAAAGATATCTAACTGATGAGACTTTACCTACATAATTTTTATTGTCAGCCATATTTATAAGCTCGTTTCAATTGAATTTATTAATTTAACAATTATGAAGTGCAAATGCTTTCATAATAAATTAATCTGTATTATTTATTTGTGTTGAATTATTAGGTAATCTTAAATCGATGTCATTACGGAAAGAAAGTACCATAGTACAATTTTCCTGACAAAGAAGTACGTTGGTTGATTTTCCAATGAGATGTTTGTTTAAGTTTTAAATAATTTTACAGGTTATTTTAATAGGCTATCCTCATTCTTATCTTTGAATTATTTGAATTGCGCTTATGTGTGGACGTGCTGAAGTGGTTGTATAAACTCGGTAGGGAGTTAACAGAACAAGAAATTGTATTTAGAATAGCTAGAATTGAAACAAAAGCAACCACTTTACTACCTCAACTCCGAGATTTCAATTTTGTTAGTCCACTCTCGAAAGTGTTCACCGTCCTTCTCTCTTACTGTTATTCAGTGGCGTTCTTATTCATTTTATCCTTCTGTTCTTACATCCCTAGGGATTGTTACGACTAACGGTGTTGTGATTCATCGTTGTATTCATTAAACATTGCCATTTATAACAAAATCATGAGTATTATTTAATTTGAGTTATATACCTACGTTGTAACAAAAAAAAAAAACCCAGAACGATGTTAAACAATAGTTTTAAATATATGTATTCTAATGTAAGATATCAGGTTTTTTGATTTAAAATAATTTCTGAAAAGGAAAATTTGATTATAGTAAGTGAAATTCTATCTATTTAAATCTGCTATTTTTGTTAGGTGTATATATGTACATACATATTTTTCAACCAGTTTTTTCAGCTTTCTGTTCTCGCTCATTCTTTCTCTCTCTCTTCCCCTGTGCGCGCGCGCGCGCGCGTGTGTGTGGGTAATCCATATCACCTCTTGTGTAGGTAATTTAATTACCGCTTGCCAGACCTGTAGTTGCAAATGTAAGTGTAAATGTAAACATGCAGTCTTAAACAGAATCGTCGACCACTCCTGAGACGTATGGTTAATTGAAACCAAACCACCAAAGAACTTTGATATAATTGTGTCGGACCTGGTCACAAAAGGGCGATTTGCACAGTGCCTGACAATTGTCTGACATGCGGTCACGAAGCCCAAAGAAGAGGAAGCAGGGGATGCTCTTGTTAATGGTGAGCTCATCCAAGTAAATACAAAAAGAAGCACGGCGACCCAGGATCTCAACTGTGGTGCCGCGGTCGCTGGTGGAATGAATTTTATCCTTATCTCAGAGCCAAAGAAGCGAATATTGACTGATAGACGCTGGATAATAGATGTGAGTAGCGATCAGATGCTGTCAGTGAATGCTGAGGAATGATCTAACGCCGGGTGAGGCTTCGTCATAGTAGTACTGACGCAATTTACTTTCATTAGCGCGTATATATCTCCTAACAGTGGACAGGGCAGGTGTAGGAAATTCCTCAGGGACCTTTAGGAACATCCTAATGTCAGGAAGCCAGTTGTCTTGGCTGATGACCTGAATGTGGAATGTCTTAAGTTGGAGGATGCAGGTATATGATCCGGAGGCCATGCTATTGTCAGAATGTATGGTTGCACTAAACAACCCGGGGGAGAGGTTTGTCAATACTAGACATCATGTTGTATCGGAGGAGCTGGCCACGATGATGGAAGCATGAAGGATGCTTATGCAACCTTCACCCTTCATCACGATGAAGCACGACGAAAACAGCAGTGACTGCAAGGGTAGATGATTACAACAAGGATTCCCTGATGGGAATCCACGTAGACTTGCTAGTGAAGAAAGTCTACGAGTCGATGTTACTGCACAACCACCCACTCCGGATATGCAAATGACTGCACTGAAAAAAGGATGCCGATTTGAATGCAGATCGGTTCTCATACAAGGAGGAGATATATTGGTGGTCGGACAGGATTGCCAGAAAAATAGACGAATTCTCAAGGGTGAAGGGGGATCAGAGGGATGGATGTGGAGCACATGAGAAGAAGTATAGACTAGCCAAAAGGCGACTTCGGGAGGAAATCAGGTCGGCCAAATCAGAGGCGTGGAAGAGACTGATAGGCGAACTGGAGTCCAACCTCAGTGGGAGGGCTTATCAAATCGTAGTGAAGAGATTTGGAAGGCGCCTGCCCAGGCGTCAGACGATGAAGGCTGTTCTCCCCTGCTTCTACCTTTGTTCATAATAGACGAAGAGAATAGGACAGAGATAGAAAATGAGCATGTCACCAAGTTTTCAATGGAAGAACTGAAGTGTGTGTGGTAGTCTGGTACTCCTTCCAAAGCAGGGTACCCCACCAGGAGGGGAAACAAAGCACATTAGGGAAGGTTTATGAAAGGATGATTACTGTGCATATTAAGGACGAGCTTATGGGCTCAGGCGGATTCTCCTAGAACCAGTACGGGTTTGTAAAGGAGAGATCCATTGTCGATGCCATAAGTAACATTACACACAGGACCAGGGAAATAGCAATTGGTACATGGAGGCGCCGGATGATACCATTGGTGGTTCTCCTTGACGTCCAGAACGCTTTTACCAGTGTCCACCATTTAAAAGTTACGGTTAGTGATTTAGTTTGAAAAATGTCATAAGTTTGTAATTATTATTGTTGTGTAAAAATTTAAATAAATTTCAATTATAAAAAAAATTAATTTACGCTCAGCCTTATTATGTACATGAATTACACGTACGATATTTAAGAATTTAATTTCTAAACGCTAATATAGTAATATCCCTACACTTTTTTTCCCTTACTTTTTTAATCATAAATTTACATCAATAATGATATGAGAGAGTGATTTTGTGTTAGTAACGAACGATTAACCGGCGCTACCTTGTGATAGCTATTTGTCAGATTACACGACGAACGCAGAGCTGTTAATAAGGTTGAACAAAAGCCGAATAATTTTTATAATATGAATTATTTGTACTTTGTCACTCGTTTACTTCGCTCATTTCCTACTCAGAATTTGAAGTCGGAAATTATTATTGAAGGATTAGAATTTTTCTACTTGAAAACAAAAATTGTGTTTCTTACAGTACTAGAAAGAGTTAAAACGTAATTATTTTGTTATTTTTAATATTTTAAATAGAAAAACCGAATTTATTTTATATTGACGAACGATTCTATTTAAAAACTTTCGACTTGATGCTAATGCTGCTTTTTATCTAGATACATATTTATTTAGGAACAGAACAAAAAACACCTGCGATATTGAAAGTGCTTAAATTTGTAAAAAAAAAAAAAAACATTTGGTTCTGTTTGTAATTAAAAGAAATTAATATTTATATTAATCTGCGCTATATACGAGTAAATAACCTGGAAATTATTTTTTCTAAAATTATCTTAGTTGACGTCATCTCTGGCAAAAATATTATTTTACTAAAGTATTATTTTTTACATACTATTCATTTCTTCTATTTGTTACACAGACTTGAAAGGAATAGTAGATTCATTCATTGTATAATATGGGTAAAGAAAAACTAAGGAATGTTTTGTTTTTCTTTAGTTTAATAAATTTAGCTGCCGATAAAATCCGTGTTAAAAAAAAAAAAAGAAAAAGTGAAATAATTGATAAAATAATCACCTTTAGCTTTTCGATTAATTAATTGATTTTTTTTTAAATTGTTATTGTTATACTACCTTAGTGTAATTATAATGTTTATTATTTTGCCAGTAAATCGAACCTTACCTAAAGCGCTGCTAGGTTTAGAATTCGAATGTGGTCTATCTTATTGATCCAGTTTACTGTGGTATACTCTCAAAGGGAGTAAGTTAGATTTAGGGAAGGAAAAAGAATGAGACAACTCTAGAAGCCCTGGGGATCGAACTTGGAACTTCTTGAATGCAAAGACGAGAAAGCTGCATATTTTTGTGTTGTTGTGGTGTACCTCTACATTCAGGACATTAAAATTTCATTACTTTATTTTCTTTCCATTGTGCTCTGTATGAGTTGTGGTACATGGAAACTTTATTAAAAGAAATTTTTTATATCTTTTTAAAAACGTTTTTCGAAAATATAAAATTTTTATTTTTAAATTACACCTACTTTAAAAGGGTTTTTAAATTACATGAAATTCCTTTTCGAATATAAATATACATGTTTGTTCTATCAAAAAATTTTAGAATTTTTTTAGTAAATAGGTAAAACTGCACTGATAGCAGTAAAGGAACTATCAAATATTCTTACAATCCTTTATTATATTTCTTTAAGATATATATTTTTGTGTTTTCAACTTTCGAGGTATGAACATTGTATCTTGTATATGGTGTGTCACTTGAAGTGGAAAATTTTATAGTCGAAAAGCATTTTATTCGTTTCCTGAATAAACCTTAATTCTACCGAGAATGTTGTAAATCAAGCAATATACTAAACTGATGTTTTGTTATTCTTTGTTTTAAGTACTTAGAGAAAAAAACAAAACTATCATGGAGAATGTTACTTTATTGTAATAACTTGAAACTTTCTTTTTTTTTTTTTAATTTATAAAAGTATGATACATAATATTATATTTTCCAGTAACTTATCATTAAAATATAGTTACTCTATAATAAGAATTTGTTATTTTACTTTTTAAAACGATTATACTTAAAATTTAAAAAGTATTTTTTTTCTATAGTATATTATTTACGCTATGCATTTGTAGATATTGTGACTGTTATTTTAAATTAATTAAAAATATGGTATAATGATGATGCTTACTCACATTTTCCTGATAAAAATGTTGTTGCTTATAAAAGACTAAATTATTATAGAAACTGAATAACCGAATCCGAAGTGCAATAACAGTCTCTGTCCATAAAATTAGCATATAAGATTAACTATTGTTCAGATCTTTTTTAAATTTCATGTTAAATAGTTATGAACATTGAGATAGGTGCGAATATTCATTTGATTTACGTTTTATGAAATACACCGAGATGTGGTGATAGAAATTAAAACACAGCCGAACGAAAAGTAAATATGAAGTACATTCAAACTATAATTGATTTTTAACCTATTTTGTGTTAATACAAATAGGTAAACATATTTACATTTGATAATCTTTCTTTCTTAAGCTTTATTTCTTTTAATCATTAATCACCAATATTCTATTCATATGATTGTTATGCAAAACTTCCCGATAAATACGCCTTTTTTTTTTTTAAGCTATTATTTATTTTTCGTAATATCCAAAGAATATTACCTTAAAATTATCCGTATAATATTTATGAGTAATATTATGTAATATAGTCCAGAATACCTTCAGAAATCCGGAGGTAATACTACTCTGAAGCTATTCAATAGTAAATATTCAGATGAGGACACTCTGGACCCCATGATCAACATTCTCTTTCCCAGTTTTACGAACTAGGATCACAAGAATGAACATTTGACAGAATTTCCGTACCAGGGGGCAACGCGGAACCGAACGTATCACCAAATCATAACCTATCTTTCAGATTGAGCTTAATGTAATGTGAACACAAGACACTGGAAATTTCAGGTGTGCTATGCATACTTACATTTGCTCAGATAGTAGAGACACCTTACACGCCCCATAAGCACATAGCACAGAATCGAAACTAGTACTGGATGCCAAAGGAAAAAATGCAAATGAAAAATTCACCGTCCCAGAACCGTAGTAGGTGTTATCTACAAATCTGTCCACAAAAAAATTAGAAAGTTGATCAGAAAGAAACATCGCAAAGATGGGTGAAAGCCAATTGCTGTCGCCACGCTATGAATTCACGGGATATAATATGAATAAAAACAAATCTCTGTGATTGTATAAGTTCAATATGAGATATGCGAAAACTCTCATATGCATAATTACAGGACAAGGTGCGGCACAATACTACAAGCACATCTCAGGATAGAAAAAAGTCCACTATGTCGCTTTTACTAAGAGGTAAATGAGACTTCGGCTTATATTCTCTGTCACTATCCGAGGAGGATGCTGATAGGATCGCCGTACCTGATAACTGAGGACGAAAAAGTCGATAACGATTCGGCATGGCTTCTGATATTGTGGATAGCTTCATGAATCCTGATGCCTAATCGGCAAAAGGGAAAGCCAAGAAAATTTCCCAAGATTCAGGCTCTTCCCTCCTCTTTGAGGAGAAGCTAACCGTACACACTAATAATAACAACAAGGATATGTATAATATATACAAGACATTTCCAAAATATATCCAAATATACTCGTATGGGTGTGTGTGTGTGTGTGTGTGTGTATATATATATATGAATGTATGTATGTGCACATATTTATGTATGTGTTACAAAAAATTCAAGTTTAAAACGTCTTGTTAAACAAGAAATCAAGGAAAGTAATATAATGTTACTACCCAGAGGGTATTCAATATATGAATAGAGGATTTTATGAAGTTACTGTTTGTACTTGTTTGTGTATATATATATGTCAGTGTGTATATAACGTAGTTATTGTTACGTTTATTTCAATGGAGCATAGGGTGGCATTACCGGTAGCGATGGCTTCGTCGACGTTTTGTCAACACAATATTGAGGAGGTGCTGCAGTTGATACGTGATAATGTTTGCTAAGGGGGCTGTGACTCCAGTTAAATATTTATAGAGGAAGGGTGATTTTATTGAAGTGAACCGTCATATATATATATATAGTTGGTTATATGAACGTGGTCTTCGGTTGTTGGGAGATATCTTTTAGTTCTATACACTCTACCGTCACAATTCCGCTGTTGCTTGCCTTGAAGCGATACTATTGTTGTTCACCGACGCATACGATTAGGTTACCACCAACTGTAAGTCATATCCATCATGGTGACCACGGCGCTCAGTATAATTAATTGCGTTCATAATGCCATACGACTCGAAATGTAACCAACAGTGATTAATAGTTTATTATTATTGTTATTACTCGAGCTACCATTATAATTCCCATTACTGTCTGATACAGAAAGCAATACGAATACTCACATAGATAATATATATTTTCTTCTTTTTTACCTATTTAATTTAAAATTAAAGGAAAAGGTATTTTGAGTAAAACACTTTGTTCCTGAATGATATAGTATTGGACATTTATAAAATAAAACTTTCCTGTACCTGTATTATATATAAACTTCCCTGTGTTAATTTACATATTAAGACGATTTTGCGAAAATATCAAATCATCTTTTACTTTTACTAAAAGATAATCTGTTGTTACCGATCCAGTCGATCAGACGAAATACGAACACCGATACAGTGTCTTTTTTGTTTTTGTTTTTTCCGCGGGAGGAGGAAAAATCTCCTGTCAGATCCCGTACTGTCAGCAGCCCGTAATGCTTAGTGTGTGAGGTTCCCACCAAAAAGCCACTAAGCGGGGACTTACTAAAAGCTTCCCTCTAAAAACAACATGCCCCGGTACCAGCCATGAAGGCATTACTTCGGACATGCTGCTATTATCATGAAACACAGTAATGGGCTCACAGAAGGACCGCATAAACCCAGATCTTAGGAAGTCCCGCACGCCTCATCACCGAATGAACGACAACCCGCAAGTGTTGTGAACTGCCGCTGGATCCACGTACGTGCGGTCCACCAACAACGATACAATGAAGTCGCCATAAAAAATGAGAATTTTGTCAAATGATAAACAAAGTAGAGTTTTGGTTTTAAATTATTTAATTATATTCTATACGTGCAATAAATAAATAATTCTTCTCAAAATTTATAAACCAAGGCGCCTCTGTTATGCTCCACAGTAATTTGTTGTAGAATTGCTGTAAATCTTGACGCTGACCCTACTTACTGTACCCTACAGCCGGATTCCATAGCTCTAGTTAAATTTCATGTTCGTCTTGTACTAAAATTGTTTGTTAGTGAAAGCTGTGATCTATAGCTCAGCAACCAGTACGTTTCCTTAATGTTAATATCCAGTTGTTTTTTTCTTTAATACACGGGCCTTCCACATCCATTATTTAATCCTTGTTTTTTTTGTTATTTACCTGCGGAACCACCGTTAGGTATTTCTTCAGAGGATGGAGATGAATGATTTGTAGCGTGTGTGAAAATGCCATGTCTGACCGGGATTCGAACCCGGGACCTCCGGATGAAAGGTCGAGACTCTACCATTCACGCCACGGAGTCCGACATTTATTACATGTTGCAGTAAGTTAAGCTCACCGATTCACTGCAAAGTCACATTCACTCTGTCTAATCGGTTTTGATTTTATATCAAACATCATTACTCTCAATGAAATAACTCGGACTGCTAATTTTTCTGTTGATAATTTCATGAATCAGAGATATGGGAAAGATTAGATACGTATGTATAAAGCAACAAAATAATGAATTCTTTTCTTGAAAAATCTTTTTACATGAAACGTTTATTAAAACATACTCATAAAGTTTACAAATTCTTCTGGAAGTAGTTCGATCGTTTCTGAAGAGGAAAAAGTAAGAACGTAGGGTAAGGTAAGGAATTGTGTAAAACGTATAAATTTCAGAAGTTTCTTTATAATATTTCATTTAGCCTGCTTTTACTTGATACAGCTGGAAGTAATAAAACTCAAATGTTTACGAAATATCCGCATTTAAAATAACACTGTTCATCCAGTCATGAATTTATTTTTAAATACAAGTTTATTAAGAAATCTAATTTTTTTCTTTTAAAAACTGTTAAGGATTAAATAAATAACTTCTTAATATTACTTTATTTATGTTAAATTGTGATATTACATTACTTGTTAACTGGTTTTTTGGATTAACTGCAATACTATTAGTAGAATATTTTAGATTCTGTGAAATAGAAAAAAAAAAACAATTGGAAAAGTAAGAGGGATTTAAGAAAGGCAATTCACCGCCTTTTCTAATGGGATTGTCAGGCCTTTCTTTGACTGAACATAGTACTGCCCTTAAAGCTTCCTTCTTTAACCTCCTCCTCATCCTGAATGTTACTTCTCAGCCTTTCTCACAGAACAAAGAACTAACATTGCTTTATGCAGATATAAAAGACAATGTCAGCTAGGAAATGGGTCCATTTTAACACCGGCTTACTATTTAAACCGCGAACATATTCCTTGATATACAATAGAAGTGTTAGATCGTTCCAACGAAGTAAGATACGTTTATTTACATTTTATTAACGATTAACTAATTTTAAAGCGGTCGTCGTTTGATGGTTCTGATATTTATACTTACGCTTTATTTAAAGCATATCTATAAGTAGTATTGAACATATTTATATTTACATATTATATCGTAATATTACACGATAAACAAAATTGTAGTTCATTTTTTATTCTTTTTTGAAATGGAATGGATCGTTATTTGACTTTTATCTTTTCACACGTAAGGTTGTACCTTTTCATGTACTATATGCTTCAATGTTAAATTTACACCTTCTTAGTGAATTCATTCTTTTAAAAGTAAAATTTATTATGAAATTAAGACTATCAATTTATTATTGTTTCAATTGATAAATTTGAATGTTACCAAATATCTTATTGATCAATTACATTCTTCTTTATTTCAAGTTTACATTCAACTTTGAAATTGTAATTTATATTGTAATAATATTAAAGGCGACATGACCAGATCATAAAAATATAATTTGTTTGCACATAAAATAACGATGATGACATCTTGTTACACCGACAGAATCTGTACATTACATAATTATGTTACTGTAATAATACACAATTGTGTATATTTAATTTTACATTCTACGTTACTAAATGATTTTTATCTAAAAATTCCTGCGAAAATATTTTTTTTCTTAAATTGTACACTTTTCAAATTAATGAAGGATTTAATGTTTTTCGTTTTAATTAAAAATTCTTTATTTTTTCTTCTTTTTAACTAGCTTTGAATGGGTCGTACGTATAGTTGGTTAAAAATAAAATAATGTTAAGTGAATAAAAAGTGATTGTAGATTAGATTAGATTAGTTTAGTAATTAATTTATTTTTATAACATACTATATTTGTTCACAATGTTGTTATACATCTTATAATCTTTGTATATACTCGTATTACGTCATAATTTATGAAAATACAGAATAAATTCTTCTTTTTAATTCTGTTTAAATAATTTTTAACATTATCGTTAATAGTTAATTACAATTTTGTAAATATTCATTATTGTAATAACAGAAGTAATAATGGATCATCACGAGAGCAATGAAAAAATATATATTTGGTCACCGTTCTTTTCAATTATTCTTCAAAGAGTTTACGAATAATATTACTTTCCTTTGATTTCCGTAGTGGTAATATATTGACTTGTCATCTGGATTGTTGTAGGTTTAATTACTGATAGACTGACCTTTTTCACAAGTTGCAAAACATATTAAAAAAAAAAAAAAACGTAGAGGATGGTAAGTGCAATTAGCTATAGTTGCTGAAGTGATGAAACAAATTAAAAAAAATAAATTTCCTTTTTCTGTTTAGCCTCTGGAACTACCTTAAGGTATTACTTCAGAGGACGAATGAGGATGATGTGTATGAATGTGAATGAAGTGTAGTCTTGTCAGGTCGACCACTCCTGAGAAGTGTGGTTAATTGAAACCCAACCACC
>JAAAKQ030107726.1:0-14167 GCA_010016005.3 Zanna intricata
CGACATACATGGCATTTATAGATTTAGAAAAGGCATTTGATAACGTAGACTGGAATAAAATGTTCAGCACTTTAAAAAATTTGTGGTTCAAGTATAGAGATAGAAGAACAATTGTTACATTTACAGGAACCAAACTGCAATAGTAGTAATTAAAGAACATACAAAAGAAGCAGTAATAAAAAAGGGAGTTCGGAGTAGTCACTTTGATATTGGGGGGACAGGTAGATGGGAAAAACTGTACAGGCAGACAACGTTTGGAATATGTAAAACAAATTGTTAGGGATACAGGATATAGCAGATGACCGAAATGAAAATACTGGCACTAGAAAGGGAATTTTGGAGAGCTGCATAAAACCAGTCAAATGACTGAAGACAAAAAAAACTAATATTATTTAAATAAATCTTTTAAAGATATTTTAAATAAATTGGTTTGAAAATTTGTCAGACGTTTTGGCAGTTTTTTTTAAAAATTGCAACAGTAGCATAATAAGGCTCTTTACCATAACCTATAAAATATTGTGTTGAATTATACAAAAATAGTTCTATTGTCTGGTTTGGTAAAGATGGATATTGTAATTTTTTTAAGAGTAAGGCATTCTTTTTAGTAAAGGTTTATACTTTTAAACCTTTATAATTATATTCACAAGAATAAGTTAACATACTTAATTTTCTAAATATAGGTGTGCATGATTGATACTTAATGGCACCACATCATTTTAAATTTATCTTATAGCCTATTTGTATCTTAAAAACTTGTTTTGATTTTTTGAAGGTGCCCCAAGAGATGACATTATACGAGAATATGTGTGGGCATAATACTTGTAAATATTTTAAAGGGTCAATCCATTTGAATTGTTGCAAAAAAAAATTGAAATTTACCCACTTGTTTCAGGAACTTAAAACTATTTTTATTTAAATTTTTTATTTAAGCAGTTTTCCTATGGCAGCCATTTTTTTTATGGTGCACACACCTATTTTTGTGATTGTAAGGGTTTACAGAAGAATTCATAACTAGAAAATTATTGGTCCTCAGAATATGAAATGAAAAGCAGTTTAATCATATTTTCACAAGGTAAAAGATTTGTCCAGTGATTTATTTCTCTTCTTTCTATAAGAAAATTACCAATAAAGTTAAACATGAAAAACAGGGAAATTTCATTTTTGGTAATGTTTTTCAAGAAGCAGGTATGGCATACACAGTTTGAATTACTTTTTTATATGTGGGTGTATGTTAGCAAATTTACCATAAATAATATTAATGGTGATATATTTACCCCTACATGAATTTTTCAATTTATGAATTAAAATAATTCATATATGAATTTTTGAATACTAATATATTTTTTTTTAATTCAAATTTTGGCTTTAATTAACTCTGATTGGGCTGGTGATAAAAATTTCAAATTTGCACAACTTGCAGTGTTTTTGTTCATGACAGATAAATATGTTTACTTGCAGATATTTGTGGCAAACAAAAAAGTTTCTTGTTGTTCTACTAATAAAAAAGTTATACCTTTCAGAAATCATGGAAAACCTGTTAAAAGCGATACCATTTTACTCGCTAAAAATAAGTGCTCCGAGCGGGTTTCTTGAATTTTTTTTGCACTTTACATTTTTGTATTTAGCTCCTATGTTGTTGAAAATGACATTTTTAATATTCTTAAAATTTTTTTAAAATTATTAATGGTAGGTTGTAATTTATTGATAACTAATACCACTAACCTAATATGATTTTGATTCAAAAATGCTTGTAAAACTTAAGTAAACTGAGATTTTAATGAGTAACTTACATTTCTTTTCAAGAATTCATTTTTATTTTTATATTGGTTTATTTTTGTAAACACTTTTTTTTTCTTCAGCCATTTGACTGATTTGATGCAGCTCTCTGAGATTCCTTATCTAGTGCCAGTCGTTTCATTTCGGTTATCTCCTACATCCTGTATCCCTAACAATTTGTTTTACATATTCCAAACTTTGGTTGCCTGCACAATTTTTCCCATCTACCTGTTCTTCCAGTATCAAAGTGACTATTCCAGAATGCCTTATTATGTGGCCTATAAGTGTGTCTTTTATTTTAATTATATTTTTCCAAATGAGTCTTTTTTCATCAATTTGCCACAACACTTCTTCATTTTTCACTTATCCACCCATCTGATTTTTAACATTCTCCCCTAGAACCACATTTCAAAAGCTTCTAATCTTTTGTAAACACTATAAAGAAAAAAATTTTTGCAATATTTTAATTATTCTTCAATGAAATACCCTGTTTTTGTAGCAGTGATAGTTATTATTTAGTGTGGTTAATCACCAACAGCCGTGTTATCTCTTCTGATAATTTTCTTGAAATTGTGTGAGAACAACTCATCACTGTAGTTAGTTCAAGTGGTGTCAACTTTCTCAGGGCTTTGCAGCAGATTGGTACCCACACTTTGTCTTGTTGAGACTTTTGAAATGATGTATGTGGTCCATCTGGGTGGAAAAAATGAACTTGCACATTGTCATGTTTGAGGCTAATATCTACCACTTCTATCAACCACACAAGCAATAGTCTTTTTCCTTAAGTGAAAGTGGTACAATACTTGGCAAAGGATGGTCTTCATAATTCGAGGAGTCTGAAGTAATATCTTACAATGCATTCTGACACAGGAATATACTTGTGGTAATTCCTAGTACCAACAACTCTGTTACAGCAGTTAAAACTTTTTTTTAGAATTTCTTCTTTTAGCTATCTCATCTGATGTAATAAAAAAATCTTTTTTTTTCAGCTTATGATTACAAAATGAATACATTTCATCAACGTTTAGTATTTGATTATTTAATGGCCTTTGCAGGCTTGCCTTTCCACCTCTCATTTTGTTGTTCCTCCCCTGCAGTTTTCCCATGGGATGATCCAAAGAAGTGCCATTCAGCTTCAAGGTCAAAGTCTTTTTTGTGACTACACAAATTAACAAAGTTCTTTTTTTTTTATTCTGACTTGTAGCATCATCAGGAAAATAGATGAGTTTTTTAATGTTCTGATGTACTTCCTTGATATGGTCTGTTAAAAGTTTTTGAAAGCAATAAAGTGTTGCTACATTGTCTTCAAATTAACAGGTGATATTGCTACATCACCTAAAATGCAGACACTTTTATGTTGTAATGCATCATTTTCCTTGAAATAGAACACAAAAGGGTGAACTGTGACTTTGGTTAGCTGTTGACCCAATGAAAACTTTGCTTCTCATCTTGAGCAAGAAATGAAAAGTTTTTTGTAAAGTCTGTTAACACCAAACATTCTTCTTCATCTAATTCTGATTTTTCTTCTTGAAAAACTGAGCTTGAGATTTTGACACAAAATTGTGAGTTTTCAGCTTTTCCAATTTTTCCACTAATGATTCGAAAAACTCATCTTTGATCTGAAGAACAGTAATCATCTCTGCCCTATTAGCTGTTACTCACTGTTTTTATATTATTATATCTGGCAACACTTCATACTCTTCAGAAAAGTTGAGCATATCAAACACTGTCTGCTTACCAGGTCATTTGGTGCACACATTCATCACACAGCTGTAGTTATCCTTGTCGCAATCAAAGATGTCTACTAAGTCCTTGTAAGCGACATTAAGTTTGGAACCACCAATCATGAATTTGATATTCTGGTGGTGGGGGGCAGACACCAACTGTAAGAGTCCTGGATTTACCAGCCAAGAAACACTATTTTGGACGGAGTTTGCAGAACTTTGATCTTCCAATTTTTTTCTCAGGATTAAGGAGACATACAATTCATTTAAGTTTGTCAGAACAAGGCGCTTTTACTTATGCACTTTGACACCATCAACAAAATCCATTGTACCTGGACGTAGCTTGTTATTATTGTAATCTTCATAAAATAACACAACTTTTTTAATTGTGTCATTGCTAATTCCTGTTTTATATCTTTTACCGTACTCTGGTAGAATGCCTTGCTCATTAATTAATTCTATAGTAAGTCTAACCAATTGCTGAGACACATGAACTCTGATATTATTTTAAATCTAGTCCAAGATTGGTGAAGTAAACTGATAATTTTAACCTTATCGCTAGAAGCAAGAACACATTTTTCTTTTCGTTTTAAAATAAGATCATCATATTCATGTAAAGAAGATTGAGCTGTATTTTCATTTTCAGAAACTTTTAGTCAAAACACAATTTAAGATTCTTTTTTAATTTTTCAGATACTTTATTTATTTTAAATTTTAATGCTGATGGTCTTTAATTCATACTTAATTTTTTCAATTTTAATGCAGGTGTGAAATGCTACAACCAGATGTGGGGCAATAGGGCTCTTTGTCTTCGCATACATATAGTTCTTTGTTCTACTAAGAAAAAATACTTTGAAGCAGAACACAAAAAGACTTTCCAGAAGCTAAATTAAAATTTGGGAAAATGTGTTCTTTAAGAGCTTGCTCTAATGTTATTAGTCTTAAGTTTTTTTTTTACTGTGTTTTTACGAGTTCTGAAAGGGTCACAATTGACTGTCCGTACAGGTAACTGAATTGACAAAGACATTTTTCATGATCTGTACAAATGAATCAAATTAACAGATTAATCTGAATTAACACATAAAAAGAAGTTGTTGGTTTTCATGAATAAATTCACAAAATTTAATGAATTCTTTTGGCATTGTACCATACACTGTTTTATGACACTTCATTAACATAAATTTGTATGGAATATTGTTCTTCCATTGTTTTATGTGAAATTACTTGAAAGTAATGTTAAAATTTAATTGATTTTAAAATTTGCAAATATTATATTAGTAAAAATTATTTATTTAATAAACACTTCCAAACACAGGATGAAATTTGAGACACTGTAAAGATGTGAACAAGTCACTGACTAATGTCAGACTGACCAGTCTCTGTATCTGCAAAGCTAGATTATGCAACAAGCATAAATGAGCATGATGTTGGCAACATGAATTTTTCTGAGACTGGAAATGACTTCAGGTGCCTGTTATAACATGGACACTGCATTTGAATGGTTCAAACCAGTCTCTTTCAACTATAATAATAAGTATGAAAATATTAAAATGCCAAGAAGACAAGAATAAACCCCCTTGGAGCACATTTTTAACAGATTTTTCTTGATTTTTGAGTGGTATAACTTTTTTATTAATGCAATACACAAGAAACTTTTTTATTTCCCATAAACTCTACAAAAACACTGCAAGTTGTGCAAATTTGAGATTTTTATTACCAGCCCTATCAGAGTTATTTGAAGCCAAAATTTGAATTAAAAAAAAAAAAATACTTTTGAAAAATTCATAAAAATTTAGAGGTAAATGTATTAATATTATTTATGGTAAAACTGCTAATGTGTACCTTAATATAAAAAAATAATTCAAACTGTGTATGCCATCCCTGCCTCTTGAAGATAATTACAAAAATTGAAATTTCATAATTTTTCATGTTCAATTTTATTGGTAATTTTCTCATAGAAAGAAGGGAGATAGGTAAATTAACCACTGGAGTAATCCTTACCTTGTTAAAATATGATTAAATTGATTTTTGTTTTATCCTTCAAGGACTAATAATTTTTTAGTTATAAATTTTTCCAAAAATCCTTTCAATCACAAAAATAAGTGTGTGTACTATAATAAAAATGGCTTCCACAGGTAAACTAATTAAAAAAAAAAAGAAGTAGTTTTAAGCTCCTGAGACATGTAGGAAACAAGTGGGTAAGTTTCAGTTTTTTTTTAATTGGTCAAGCAGCCACCCTTGGGTCATTTCAAATAGATTGACCCAATATTGATAATAAGCTTATTGTTTAATTAAAGAAGGGGCTTCAGAGAAAAACAATACAATTTGATTTTTAAAAACAAAATCAGTTTGATCATCCCACGAGAACCTGTAATCCAATAAAACAGAAATTGGATGGTAATTGAAACACTATCATAATTAATGGAAATACTGTTTATGCTTTCATCATTGATAAATACATTATTATACACTATAATGTGAAAGCCAAGCTAGAACTGTCTGCTGATAAGAAAATGGCCTTTCATTATTTCACTGTTATAGTTGTACTATGTTTCATACATAGAAACTGCATGAATGATCTCATGTAAATTTCATGAGTAATTACAGCTACATTAATGTTATCTCCAGAAAGTTAATGAGTTTTTCCATCTATAACATCTTATACAAATTACATAATAGTAATTTCTTGAATTTTGCTTAGTTCTTAAATTCAATATTGGATGCAGAATTTCATTGATCATCATAATAGATTGTTGGTTGGAAAATAATCACAGTTAATATGACTGTATCATTAGATAACTGATGTAGGAACTAGATGCAGGAACTAGATGCATTTATAGATGATGTATAAAAGTAAAAAAAAAAGAAGAAGTTTCCAAGTAAATATGTTTCTGTGTTAATTCTAATTTATATTAGAGTGTTCTTTTATGTAATTGCTTGTATATTGTGTTTTTTACAGAGCATGTGGCATATGGTTGTTAGTGCAGAGGACAAAACAGTGTTTGGATTTCTCCTGTACAGTGCACCTAATACATCTTATTATTTGTTGGATATATAACAGTCAGTTTCCAACTACAATTTCGTGGTGGTTATTGAATGTTGCATGTCTTGCAATCATGTGTATCTGTGGTGAATTTTTATGTATGCGTACTGAACTTAAAGCTATACCATTAAATCTTGGACCAAGAGCAGATCTATAATGATTTAGTCGATTACAAAAAAAAAAAAAAAAAAAAAAACAGTTATATTACTGTTTTATTTGTGATATTTCTTTGAAATAAATAAAATTATTAGCGATTTCAATTTGGTCTGTTAAATGTTAGTAAAGTACTCATTACAATTTAAAGGAAAATTTATTTAAAGCAAATTTAATTGATAAGTATTGTAAATTAGGTGTAAAAAATGCAAACTTTAGAATGGAATTTCAACATAATGGAATCTGTCTGAAATTTTTGTTTTGCAGTATTGTTTGAAAAATAAATATTTCAAAATGCACTTATTCATTACTGAAAGTATTCTTAACCAAACATTTTTTGAATAAATTGAAAAAGGATTTTTTTCATATTGATTAGAAATGTTATAACTTGAAGAATGAATTACATTATAGATGTTTAGATGCAGCTATCCAAAATCAGCCCATAAAATTCAAATTCCAGATTAGTTTGACTGACCATACAGGAAAAAATTCTGAATTTTAAGTCATTATTCTTAAAAAACAAGGAAAGTTTCAACTGGGATATTTTGAGGTTGTTAATTACAAATGTAATGTAATATTCAAAATGGTGAGTTCAATTTGAATAATCGTTTTTTCTTCTTGTTTATATAAATTGATTTAAAGTTAAGGAAATTAAATAATTTTTAATAATATACATATTTTTTTTTTTTTTTAATTATGCTGTTTTAAAAAACTATTTAAAATCATTACAGTTTCATGTTTAAGTTTAAAAAAATAAAGTTGTTTAAAATATTTGTGATTCTTTATTACATCCAACAACTGCTGATGACCCAATGACTGGATTCATGGATCATTTTAAAGCTTATTATGTTCTTAATTGCTAAAAGATAATCACAAAAAAAAACAAAATAGCTCTTTCCCAAGTTCTATTAAAAAATAGCCCTATTTTATTTTATTTTTTCATTTAAGTCAATTTTGAGATCATCTGGTGTTTGCAACTTAAAATGAAAAAAAAAGACTAAAAAAAAACAACATATTTTTATAACATCTATCTGTTACTGGATTATATGGAGAAGTGGTTTCAAAACATTGTTATCTTGTATTAATAAAGGAGAAAGGAAAGATGGGTAAAATTTTATTACATTAGGTTTTTTTAACATAAATTATAAAAAAGCAGAATTCAAGTTTTGTTCATAAATACTTGTATGTGATTTTATGTAGTTCTGATTACTTGAATTCTCTTAGTTTAAAAAAAAAATTATTATATTTCATTATTAATTAGTAAATTGATTATATTGTTTTGTATGTTGTGATATATATAATGTACTGGATGTAAAAAAAGAATTTGGGAGTTTTAATTTGTTATACTTCATCTCTTGTATGAGATGTACAGTGTTGATTTAAGGCTAGAATTAAACATGAAAAAGGAGACTTTTAGTTATTTTATCTTTCCACTTGACACCGCATCTTGCAAAGATAGCAACTCCTAAACAGAAAGTCTGCTGGATTTTGCAGTTTGCTAAATGTGAATCTTGTCATTACAGTATAATGTGAGTTCCATTGAAAGTTTAATTGTGATCCTCCAGGTGACAATAACTTTTGGTGATGGCATAATCAGTTTGAATCAATCAAATGTCTGTGTTAAGAAAACTTATAGGATAACCAAAGGTATTTAAAGAAAATATTGAACATGTCATGGAGTTGTCTCTGAGTAGTTCTGAAAAAATCTGTTGAACTAGCCATGAACTACCAATGCTGGTAATGACAGTGTAGAATGTTTTAAGAAAACACTTAAGTAAGTGTCTATATCATTTACAGTTTTGCAGACTTTGAAACCTAACGACCATGCTATGCGTACCAGCTTTACATATGAAATGTTGCAGCATAAAGATGCAAACTTTCTTGATTGTATTGTATTTAGAGATGAATTGACATTCATCTTAGAAAACACACATAATATCTGTATCTGTTTTCTGTCAGAAAAATTTCTATGAACTTGTATGGTACAAAAGATGTGTACCATACCATTTTATGATGCAAAAATTTAATGTTGGTTGTATGATATCCTGATGGTAAGTTTATGAGCTGTTGTTTTTCACTAAATACATGCATAATGAATACATGAATACTGCATACATGGTGGCTCTTTCCTCAACTGCAAGATTGACCAAAGAATTCTATTTGGCAACAAGATCGTATGTCTCCTCTCACTGACATAACTGTATGGGAGTTTGAATGAAGTTTTCCTCAATTGCTGGATTGGTTGGTGAACACGATGACAGAGTTTGTTTGCATTGACCTCCCAGGACAACCAATTTTTGTGGTTGGAATCTTGATTTCCTTTGAGGTTTATAAAGAATCTTGTGGGTGTGCCTCCGCTACTTTCTGATCAACCCAATTTATGGCACATTATTGAAACAGTGATCACTTTTGTTTCTTCAAATGTGCTGGATAACTGTGTGGTGAGTTAACAGCAGTTGCATGTGTGGCAGATGACAAAAGGTGCTCACATTGAACACTGGTAGGGAATTCTAAGAGGTACACTGTAAAGACATATTAATTAGCTTTAAAGCCTGATATTTTTTTTGTACACCCCTGTATGCCAAATTTCAACAAAAATCTTTGTTAGTTATGAGAATATATTACAGTATAATTTAAATTTACCAACTTCAGTGTGCTGTTCATCGTGGTTTTCCTTCATTAAATCATTAACAGTTGTTAAAAAAAAAATTTTAATTCAAATTGTACTTGGTTAATGGTTCTATAGAGCTATCATTTAAATCAGAATCATCGTCACTAGTGTTTATTTTAAAATTAACAGTTTTGTAACTACTTCCTGTGCTAAAGTATATTTCATTGGTTAGAAACTGATAAAAAGAATTTACTTTGTTATATCAGTAACTAAATGAACAAAAGGGAACAATAATCTTGAGCTAACTGAAATAACTTTAGTATTACCTTTTTCTCAGTTTCAAACAAAAATCTATTTCAATTTTAAAATTACATCTCTTGTTAAACATGCACAACAATTTCAAAAAAACAAAATTACTGCTATGTAATTGGTCGCATGTAAAAAAAAAAATTTTGGGTTTAAAAGTGAAAAAACAATAGTTTTTATCAATTTTGATTTTTATAATGTTATAACTGTGATTTTTATAACTGTGAATTTTGATATAGAATGAAGAAATTAATTGTAGATGAGTTACAGTTATTGCTCTTAATCATGTTAATGTTATGCTAACATCAGAAAATGGGGTGCGCAACAGCTAAAAACATTTTGTGCCTTAGTTCAGTAAGGTTTTAATTGACTTTTTTTTTAATAAAGTTTTAGAAGTAATAAGTTCCATTTAAATAGTACCTTTACTTTGTTTGTTTCAATTAAACATTAGTCAAAGTAAGCTTTTACGTACAAGTTCTGTGTTATATTATTTCATAAATTGCTTAGTTTAGTAAAAGTGCTTCCAGCCTTATCACTCTGTTGGTATTTGTTAAATAAAAGAAAAATGGAATATAATTGAGTAGTAGATGTGAATATTTTTATATATTTATAACATTACATCACATTCTTAAATAACTGTTTTTATTTAACACTATTAAGTAAAATTGTTTGATCATGTATGTATAATGTGTAATTTAACTGGGCGATTCAAAAGAATTTCACAACTTTAAAAGCAAATAAAAATGTATTTAGATAACTTTCAGATTCAGTTGAGGTCTCATTTCATAGCAAAACTCATTAAGGTTTGATTCACGTAGTTCATAAGTACCAAATTTGGCCACCAATGATGTTAAAAATGGATACATTTACTGGTGCAAATGTGCTCGCTGTGTTTTGGTTTCATGATTTGCAGTTCAACATAATTTTCATAGAGAGTATGGCAGGGGTCTTGTAGTAGGCTTATAATTTACTCTTGGCGCAAATCTTCATTGAGACAGATTGTTCTATTAAACGTACAAAATCACCACATGAAAGAGCTTTGCATATAGTCCGAAGAAATTGAAGAATTTGCATCATGTGAGACTGGCATTTCACATCCACTAACAACTGTTTGGTGCATATTAAGTAAATGATTGTATCTGATGCCATATAAACTAACCCTGGTTCAACACATTAGAGATGACAACAAAATTTCTCGGCTGCAATTGTGTAGAATGGATAGAATTGCAGACAATGGTGCATTTTTAGTCTTAAGTCAACATTTCACATCAGTGGCAAGATGAATATCCATAACTGCGGAATATGGGGTAGTGAAAACAGTTATGAAACTTTGCAGCACTTTCGTGATAACCGAATCATCAATGTTTTTGTGCCCCAAGCAAACAGACTCTATGGCCTGTTCTATCAGGAGATAACTGTATATGATATCAATTATCTGGACACACCTTAAAATTTACTAATTCCTCAGTTAAATGATGATCAAGATGGATGCCATTATTATCAGCATGACGGGACACTACCTCATTACCACCTATAAGTTCAAGATTTTTTTGATTCTCTATATCAAAATTAGTGAATTGGTCATGAAGGCCCAATTGCATGGCCACCTTGCTCCAGATTTGACCCTGCTAGAATTTTTCTTTTGGGGTATAATTAAAGATTGGGTTTATGTACCACCTTTGCCTGCTAATTTTGTTAAGCTAAGTATTCAAATTAATGCTGCAGCTGCAGACATAACACTCAGTTTAATGGCTACATGAAATTGACTTCAGGTCTCAAAAATTACCTGATCTCACACTGTGTGACTTTTTCTTCCAGGTGTGTTGGATGAGTTCAGCTACTGCTTCGATGTGTGGCATACAGCCAGAGAGGGCTACATTGAACATTTATGAATTATATCTATAAATGTTATTGTGATTATTATAGATTTAATTTACTTCACATTTGTCATTTTTTAATTTGGAATACAGAGTTAAAAAATTGAGTCTATCATTTTAAATTATTCTGTATATTAAATATATCATTCAGTGATACATACATTTTATATGGTAATGACAATTGTATGTTGTATTCTATAGCTCGAAAAAAGTAATGTATTGTTCATATTAATAAATATATATAATAATCATATGAAAAAATAAAAAAAGAAGCGTATAAGGACTAAATTTAAAAAAAAAGACCTCCTAAAATAAATAGAATAACTATCCGGAAGACTAGAAGAATAACTATAATTGAAACTGTTTAAATACATTTTTTTTAAATTGATAATAGACACAAATACCAAAATTCAATATATTCTTATGTTATCAAATCTGTTCATATCTAATTTTCATGAACTTAAATTTATAGAAAGATCTTTTCTTTTTTTTTTTGAGAACGAAAAAGCTTGCGCATTATCATTGCCTGGAATAAAATATGTAAAAGGAAACAGATAACTGAAACTACATTTAAAAAAAAAAGTAAAAAAATTAAACAGACAAAAACTTTTAACCAATATCATAGCCAATATATCACAAAAAAAATTAAAAAACTAGAATATTAAACTCAAAAGTTAAAACCTAGAACTAATAACAAAAATATCACAAAAAAAGTTACAGCTAAAATCAGAGTCAGAATAATAATAATAATAAGATAAATAAATTAAAACTAAAAAAAACAGAAAAAAGATATAAAATTTAAATAAAATAATAAAATTCAACAAAGTCCGAGTGGAGTGTAAAAAGTTTCTTCTCAGATAACAGACATATTAAAAAAACAAACTTAAAAAATTAGTAAACACTATATTAAATTTTACGTAACAAACTGATCTATTGGAGAAATATCACAATACACAGTTTAAAACCTTCTTGTAATCATCCAGGATTTGACAGATGCTTTTGGCCAATTTAAATTTATGACGTAATGTTGCACAACATACGCAATTCACAAGTTTGTGGTGCACAATTAAGTGGCAGTCACATCTTACACATAGTGATGATTTTTCCGCTGACTTCAGGTACCCGTGAGTGGCTCTCGTATGCTTTATCTGCAATTGGCAGAGGACCACTTCCTCTCGGTGAATTTTTTTGTGGGAGGAATCCTATGGCAACATTGTATCTTTGGTTTGTCGAAGTTTGTTGTTTGCTGTGGCAATCCAATCACCTTGCACTTTGCACGAATGTAAGTTTTACACAGTTGATAAGATTGGGAGTCGTAACACATGTAGTGAAAGAGGGTAGACTACATGCATTTTAACAGCAGAATCTACACATTCATTACCCAGAATCCCCATGTGGCTAGGGATCCAGCAGAAACTCACTTCTGTGTTGCTATGGTTTAACTAAGCAGTCACGTTGCAGATTTCAATGATGATAGGATGTCTGGAATAAAGATTTCTAAGTCTCTGCAAATAAGGATATTTGATACTTATGTTTATTCAGAGCCTTATTTATAGCGTATAGTTCAGCAGTAAACACATTTGTAATACTTAGTAGGTCAAACATATAACTTCAATCATTGACAACAAATGTGCAACCACAGTATCATTATGTTTCCATCCATCAGTGTACACTACTGTATCTGGGTTTATTTTGGAGAGGATATAATGAAACATTTGACAGTAGGTGATAATGATTCTTTATTGTATGTTGTAAGGTCAAATATAAAATCTATAAGGTTGATTCCCCACGGAGAATCTGAAAATGGATATGTTGGGAAAATAGTAGGTGCTCAACATTTATAAAGTGCAATAAATGTTGATTACTGTCACCTATAGGTACAGTACAATGTGGATGGTCTTCATACCTTCCTAAATTTGCATTCTCAAGGATTGAGTCAAAATCTGGGTGATTTGACTGTCCTCTAAGACGGGCAAAATAAGACGCTAAAAGTTGGTTCCGTCTATCCCAAACTGATTGCTCACCGCCGTCAGAAAGCAAGCTTGCGACAGGATTTTTACATAAAGGCATCTGTGGCAAGCCAAAAGAAAGCATGATGTACAGCGTCCATCATCTTAAGCATAGTATGACATGCTGAAAACTAGGCGACACAACCGTAATCTAAACAGGAACAAACTAATGAATAATAAAAACATATACACGACTAATCAGCTCCCCAATAGGTGCTTCTAAGAACTAGCAGCATATCCAAAAAGTTTGGAACACTTTGTTTTTAATTCTCTGATGTGTTTGACCCATGTAAGGTGGCTATCAAAAAATAAACCTAAAAAAAATGATATCATGCGAGATAGCGATTAGCTGTCTTGAGAAAAACCTGCAGAATGGAAGGGTCCCGCAACCAATTAAAGACTACACATTTTGTTTTCTCAGGAGAAAAGGTGAAGCTGGTAACTCTGGACTAAGGTTCAAGGCGAGAGATATAGTGTTCAGCAGTACTCTCTCTGCTGAGGCTATCAAATGGGATGTAATATATATAGCAGAATCATAAAAAAATAACGAACATGAAACAGATGGCTACACACATTTGGTAATACTGTTTTTATTTTTTTTTGTTTTACCTCCGGAACCACCGTTAGGTTATATCTTCAGAGGATGAGATGAACGAATTGTAGCGTGT